>UESW01003243.1:18584-100343 GCA_900491605.1 Calamus simplicifolius | reverse complement strand
GAACTGAAGGTGGAATTAATTTAGGACACTTGATTGCTTGTGAAGTTTGATGATTGAACGGACCGCATTGCGGCCCGGCCCGAATCCAATCCCTAGCATTAGTTGAGTAAAAGAAATAATTTAGTTATATATGTACTAATGCTAATATAGTTTATATTGTGGTTTCCTATAATGGTTTACCAGAAATTGTATAAATCGGTCAAAAATGAGCGGGGCTCGCTCGTGGATGTATGCAAGGATAAAAGATGGCTTGCTTAATCTAGATTTTCTGAATGGATTGAAAGAATTTATCGCATTTGCATGTAGCCAACCTGAATTTATTGCAACATGTCTGGAAGGCATTAACAGAGCTCAGCTTGTTCTTCAAGGAGTTGTCTGCCACAGTCATTACTTTTGCATCCATGGCAAGGCTTGAGGAGGAAATTTCAATTATTTTATGCAAGCTGGAGCGAATATTTCCTCCCAGTTTTTTTGACTCAATGGAGCATTTACCGGTTCACTTGCCATACGAAGCGAGCATAGCTGGTCCCGTGCAGTATCGCTGGATGTATCCTTTCGAGAGGTAAATATATACATCATTAAGACATGTTGACATTTCAAATATTATTTCATTGCGAGAAAATTGGTTAATTTTTTGTCTCAACTTTACATATAGGTACCTTAAGAAGTTAAAAAATAATGTGCGTAATAAGGCAAGGGTTGAAGGTTCTATATGCAATGCACACTTGGTCGAAGAAGTTTCAGCTTTTGCCTCGCATTACTTTGAGGGTCACGTCCACACGAGGAGCCGAAATCTTGGTCGTAACGATGACGTATGTGTGGACGAAGGAGAACCTAATGACGGTAGAATATCAATTTTTAAAGGTATCGGCCATTCATTTGGGGGCAGAAGTCAAGAAATCTTAGCGATATGGAGTATAATGCAGCACATTATTACATCCTAATGAACTGTAGAGAAGTCGATCCATATATTGAGTAAGTGTATACTTCAATGCTTAATTGGAACTTCTAATTTAAATTACAATATACCATAATATTTAATTGCTAACATAGTTTTAATCCTTATCATCCCATAAGGATGTATTGTGATAGACAACGACAGATGAATCCCGACATCAGTCAAGTTGCAATTGGGCAGAAGTTAGAAACGGAGTTCGCTTACTGGTTTTATGAATTTGTGAGTAGTATCACTCAATCAATTTCAATAATGGCTTTTATTTTTTGAATTGGTTGTGAATAGCTTATTAATTTATAGGTAAACGGTCCATGGTCCACAACCGACAATATTTTCATTAAATGTCTATCGCAATGGCCATTGAAGACCGTAACAACCTCTACTGGCTATTTTGTTAATGGGTACAAATTTCAGATTGAACGATTAGCAGCTTCAAGAGGCACGCAGAACTGGGGCGTGTGTGTTAAAGGAGAAAGTGTTGGAGCAAATATGCAGGATTATTACGGAAAGTTAGTAGAGGTGGTTGAAGTTGAATATCCCGGTTGGCCTATGAAACGAACCGTATTGTTTCGTTGTGATTGGTTCGATCCGATAGTTCCTGTGGGCAAAAGGGTTCATAACGACTACAATTTGGTTGAAGTGAACCATCGACGAAGATTGCAGAAATATGACCCATTCATCCTTGCATCCCAAGCTCAGCAAGTGTTTTACTGCGGATATCCAAGTTTGCGCAACGACAAGCGAGATTGGTGGGCTGTTTCTAAAATCGTCCCACGTTCAACAATCGTATTAGAGGAGAGTTCATCAAGTCAATCAGCCAGTGCCCTGCATTTCAAGAGGATGAGATGGAAATGCATGCAATTGAGGACGACACAAGGGCTCCTGAAACATCACTTAGAGATCCAAATGGTGATGTCCAAGAAATTGCGGATGCAAATGTTCGGTTTCCTTTGATGATAATGAAACTGAATCGCAGTCCGATACGGCATCGGATGTTGAACCAACATTTCACGAAACAAATGACACCGATTAAACATAGAGGTTTTTTTAAATTCAATTTATTTTATAAGTGTTATTTTTACATAGTCAATCATTAATCGTAATTAATTCATGAATCTTTAGTATTTTCAGTATGACGGGCAGAGGTAGATCTACCGACGACGGACGGAGTGAGCAGGGACGTAGCCTGCCGCATCAGATCACATGAGCTTTGGAGATGGAGAGTTTGGATCTCCACACATCGCACAGCCTTCGATCTCTCCAGCAGTCGGCGGTGATCCTGCATTGGTATTACCATCCAGCCGATCGGCACAGACCTCCGAGAGTTCTTCCACCGTCGGCCGCACCGTACTTCGACTTGGATGCTCATGGGCTGTAAGTATATACTAATTAAAAATATATGTTTATATTTTTAAGTCAATTACTTATAAACATGCATTTTTTTAACAGATTTATTGAGCAGCATCATGTATCGAGCCACATCAGCTCGTATTTCAGAGGCGTGCAGATCCCAGTGGCTACGATTGGCGCCACGTATCTGCAGCCACGAGGGAGTTTTATTTTTTGAGTTTCAGGTAAACTTATTAAATACAATTTATCACTGATATAAAATTTTTTAATCTTAATAAATTCTGAAACTAACTATTTATTTTAATGCAGAAAAAGTTTACGTGGGACCCTGCCAGCCATGATGCCATTAGGGCAGCATGGGAGGCTCTTACGGGACGCCGATACTCCGACATGCTTCATCGTTGGAGGTCATCGGGTCACCGTCCTGCGCATGTGCCAGAGGGTATTTGGCACGAGTGGCAGCAGGCCTGGCAGTCCGATGGCTGGCGCAGGAGGTCCGCATCAGCCAGCACGAACCACCGATCCGAGAGGGCGGTCCTGGCACGGGTCTCTCCCGCCACACTTCGGGCTCCATTTCGATTCAGGAGCACAGACGCCGTATGGTAAGAAAACATAAATAATTTAATTACTAATTTAGTTATTTAAATATTTACTTTAATATTAATTTTTCTGTTGTTATAGTCTGAGCAGGAGGGCGGAGATCCTGGTGAGTTTCGTCTATTCAGGGCGACACACACCAGGAGGGACGGTTCCTGGGTCGATACATGATCACGGAAGGTTGCGGTAAGAAATTAGCTTTATGTTGTATCTGTTTAATTTTAAAATTTTATTTAGAGAAATTTATTAATTCATTTATTGTTGATTTTATAATTCAAAGACATGAGTCGAGGAGCTTCACTCTCAGGCATCGCAGGTCGACTCTACTGATGGGGGGACGCCCATCGAACTCTCAGCAGAGGAGAGTCGACGTGTGTTTTTGGAGGCTGTTGGTGCCTAGCCGCGAGACCGCAGGGTCTATGGTCTGGGTACTAGAGCTTCTGCATATTTTTCCCATTAGGCCTCCAGCTCGTGATATTCTGGTGATATTCCAGCCAAGCGTTTAGATGACATTCGAAGATCTATCACGGAGAAGGTTCGTCACGATTTTCGACAGGACGTTTGACAGGAGGTTCGATAGGAGTTTGAGCACGAGTTCGAGCAGCATACGGAAGGCCTTCAGCAGGAGCTTGCAGACATGCAGAGCAGATGCCTTAGTTGCAGGATATGGTTAGCCGCATGTCGCAGAGTTTCTAGCCTCCACGTGATCGTGCCGATTCTTGATGTATTTTTTCTTTACTTTTTATATTTTGTACATGAAAACTTTAAAATTTTAATATATTAATTATTTTTAGAAATTGAATGATGAATGTTTGGATCAATATGAGTTATGAATGTTTCGATCAATATTTAAATGCAATGAATTTGTATTAACCATTTTAATTTTTAATATTTTATTTTTTAAAAAAAATTAATTAGCGATGCATTAGCGATTAAAATTACATCACTAATATTTTTAAAATATTATTATTAAATATTGCGACGCAATGACCTGGCATCGTAATATTTTAAAAAAATTTAATTAGCGACGCATTAGCGACTCAAATTGTATCGCTAATATATCTAAAATATTATTATTAAATATTACGATGCAACTAAATGCGTCGCAATATTGCGATGCAATTGAATGCGTCATAATATTTAATAATAATATTAATATTAAAAATTAGTTTTAAAATTAGCGACACATTTAGGATGCGTCGTAATATTGCGACGTATTTAGTTGCATCGCAATATATTGCGATGCATTTGTGCATCGCAGAGAGTCGCTGTTAAGCGACGTAATTGCGATAAATTGAGATTGCGACGATGATCTCAGCGACGCCGTTATTGCGTCGCTAATGCGTCACAATAGCATGTTTAGCGACGCATTTGGGCGTCGCTATATTTTTTTCTTTTGTAGTGAAAGAAAAAAGAATTATCTTTCCTTGATTGATTCATTCTTCAATCTGAATCCTTAGACTATTTATAGGCTTAGCCCAGAAAAAAAACTCCAACAGCTCGGCCCTTAATGGCCTTAAAGGCCTGATAGCGGTTAGCCCAAATAACGTCAGAAATGGCTTACAAAATAAATTATTTGGATCGTTTTTGGATGTTGAAGAACGTTGCCCTTGCAACGTTCATGCAACGCTCCCGTTGCGTCACTCACGAGCGCGTAACGCTCGCGTGAGTTAGTGAATGAGCGCCCTTTTTTTTATTTTATTCAAACTTTTCCAACAATTTTCAATAAAAGTTTTAAAATAAAATAAAATCAATAAAATAAATAAAATAAAATCAATAAAATAAAATCAATATAATAAAAAAATTTTAGGGCATCTTATACTATGCAATTGGTAAGATGTCCTGTGGACTTAAACATCACTTAGTGTTGATTGTGTACACCGAATTAAACCTTGAACTAGGTCCTTCACTCAGACTTCTACTAATTAGACACACAGTATGGATCAATTAGGTTTAAGCGGTTAGTGTATATTAAAGGCCTTACGCTTAGTACCTTGATTTTTCATAAGAATTAAGGTTAGCCCAAACCTTTAGTCATGGCCTAATATGACAATTCTCATATAAGTGAATCCTCCAAGGGTATTTGTGATTAATACCTTGCAGATAACCTACCTTGGATCCATTAAGAGTATAACTCAACCTTACACAGATTTACTTTATCACTTTACAAGAGCACTCATCATAGCGATGGGATGAGAATTTTTTTTTAAAAAATTATGCTCTAACACGATCACTCAATCAGCTTCGTTTCTACCATATTGAACCTCCATGGGATCTTCAATCATAGAGGTTGGGTATCCACTGCTGGTGACCAATTAATTGATCTACCAAATTCTTCTCGGTTTTAACAAATTACAAGAAAATAACATAATGAATTACTATATGAAAATTAATATGATGAGACTGAAGCTTCATACTTAAGAAGACAAATATTTATAAGGAACAATTCATCCACTCGAGACAAAAAATGGGATAAATATAACTTCCTCAATATTTTAATTCAGCAAGTCCGAGCTTAAAAGTTTTAAAAACTTTTAAAGCATCACTTTCTCCTAAAATAGTCTCTCAATAAAGCGCTAACACCTATAATAGTGCTAGGTAGCATGTCTTAAGGCAATCAAGTCTATCTAAACAAGTATAAGCGTACGAAGAACTTATGATTTGATGAAATTATAACCCATCCAAAGTTTTTATTGAACATAAGAATGCATTCAATATTCCTTGTCTGACCACCAATACACAATAAAATGCAGCAATAATTAAGCAAAAAGATTTTTTTTTCTGCATGACTCTATACCAGAAAACTTCTAGGATTTACAAAATTCATTCTGCAAGAAATAATATATTTTTTTTCAAACAGGGAAGTGAGTTGTTCCAAGTTATTTCTATAGGATTTTCACCAAGATGATACATGAGAGTGGGGTTTCTGATTCCATGGTGAGTTCTTGATGAAACAGCAAACCCAAGATTTTCACACAATGCCTAATATACAGTTATGATTTACTATCTGTGTTGTAAGCCTACATGCAGCATTTGTTTATTTGACCCAAGTGGTGATATTTTGACAGGCACACAGTACAAGAATATAAAAAACCTACAAATGATCGTCAACAAAGAAGTAGTAAGGCTAGCTAATTGCTACTCATTCTAACTTCACGAAATTATCTGCGAAATCCCACCATTATTATTAAATTTATCTGGACATCCAGAAAATTAGAATTTCATGATTAAAATTATGCTTAGTAAAACTTTCATCAAGAAAAGGGTAGCAACCATATTTCTTTCATGATTCAATTTTGAATTAAGCTTTAATAAGCCCCAAAATATTACAACACATGTTGTGGTAATTTAACTAGATCAAAAGCTTTCAAAAGCTCAGTTGTGGTTTTTCTACTGCAGCATAGGGACTTGCAACATCTCTTTGAATTTATAAAAACTATACCAGTCACATTGGCTGAAGTATAGTCACATCCCTTCAGAAATATGAATAATGGAGTTCAATTTCAGCCGAGATATCAAGATATCAAGATCTCAGTCACAGAGGCTCTTTATATATATATCAATATCTCATTCAAACATTACCATGCCACCTTGGCGGACTTGTAAATTCAGTGAGCAAGTGCATGTACTTTTAGAAGAAATTTCTGAGTTTACACATGCAAGAATTTGCCAAATCTATTATCTAAACAGAGCTCAGAAATTGCTTATCATAGTGAGGAAATGCTTGACAATATGTGATGATGTATGTATTCCATGGTATAGGAGGACAGCTGAACTAAATGCAAACTACTTGCAACCAGAAAAAGCAATGAGCCATTTCACTACTGTAATAAGACTCAGAAAGTGACATATTACATATGCTAAAACTCACTTGATAAAAGGCCAACAACCCATATGAAGCATGGAATGCAACTAGAAGCATTCCGGCTCTCAAAAATAGGGAGTTCGTTACCAATTGTAGGCCTCTCTGTTCCAACAAAGCTTTTGAAATTTTTTATTTTGATTGAAAGAAGCTTTGAAACCAAAACAACAACACGACACGGAAAAATATGTTTGGACACCTAATATCAAACACCAATTCACCATCAGCAACAAAATTTATAGAATTGATGCATAACCCTCGTATTGCTGGATCAATCAAGCAACCAATATAATACAAGTTGAGGAGCAATCGATCAATATCATGATATACATTTTGTTCTGTTCAAAAACAATTCATATAACAGTTGAGAACACCACAAAAGTTTAAGTGCTATGTAATGTCCCACTTTTTTTTCCCGATAAATTGCAGTTCATTGAATGTTTCAAGCTTACAGAAATAGAATATTGAAGTTCTAATTTAAATCAATATGGTTGTGACAGAGATATAGTAGAAGTCACAATCATGAGAATGCTTCAAATCATAGCAACATAACAAATCAATTAATTAACAAAGTACTTTAGCAATTTATATAAGATTTGTTGGGGGGTAAAATCGTCATTGCATCAATATCCGTGCGAGGCGGCTAAGGCCGACCTCCTCCCTTCGTCTTCCCCGGGCTTCCGTAGCTCGGCCCTTTCGGGCTTCCGTAGCTCGGCCTCTCCGGACTTCCATAGCTCGGCCCTCCCGGGCTTCCATAGCTCGGCCTCTCCGGGCTTCCGTAGCTCAGCCTCTCCGGGCTTCCGTAGCTTGGTCCTCTCCGGGCTTCCATAGCTCGGCCCTCTCCGGGCTTCCGTAGCTCGGCCCTTCCGGGCTTCCGTAGCTCGGCCTCTCCGGGCTTCCATAGCTCGGCCCTTCCGGGCTTCCGTAGCTCGGCCTCCCTGGGCCTCCGTAGCTCGGCCTCTCCGGGCTCCCGTAGCTCGTCCTTCCCGAGCTCCCATAGCTCGGCTCCCCTGAGTTTCCATAGCTCGTTTCCCCCGAGTCTCCATGGCCTGACTTCATCAAGCGATCCACAATCCAATACCTACCTTCGCGGAACCTGACGCGGGAGAGCCCAGGCTTACCATAACAACATCCTAGACAAGGAATCATGTCGAGACGTGGCCTAGAACCTATCATAACTACCCCAGGTCTACTCAACCAGATCTCAAGCCATCAAGGAGCTCTCCTGGCCGTCGATCCCCTAACAGACAGGATATGGATTCCAACGGCCCCACAACGGCCTGATTCGATCCACCTCCGTATCCTAACAACCTCTGAACCTTTCAGAAGGCGCTCAAGACACAGGTGACAGCCTATAAATATCACGCTCGCAGATTCCCTCAGGTACGCATACGCTTACGCACACGCTCACACCCCCCACTCTCACTCTCCTGCTCTTGCCAGCAGCTCATCGGTGCTCTTTCCCTCTAGAGCTTTCGATTGGCTGCCCCCGGAGAGGCCTCCCGGGGAGATCCACCTCCCCATTATCTGGTTGATCGCCGATTTCTTCTCCACTGACTTGAGCGTCGAAGGGTCTTCCGTGGAGGGCCACCCCCAACGCCTCTCGTGCGAGGACTTTTGTGCAGGTCCGCCCCCCTTTGGAGATCGACCACGCCCGAGTCGGAGGACGGATCCCGGCGGCAACAGATTGGCGCTAGAGGAAGGGTCTCAAGTCCCATCAAAACTTGAAGAAAGGAGACAAGGATCTGAATCTGGAGTAGAACCTCTTTAAAGGCCAACCGAAGAAGAGCAACCTCTGAAGCTCAAGATCAGGTCGCTTCCCAGAGGCCTGATCCGACGGGCGGTATAGCGCTGCAGCCTCCACCGGTCGAAACCCCATCACCGCCTGCCATCCCGGTGACCCAGGACCAGTTTGCTACACTGGTCCAACAAGTCCAGGCCCTGACCCACCTGGTCCAAGAGCGCCTTGCAGCTCCTCCCGCTTCGCACTTTCAGAAGGAGGCGGCGATTCCTTCTTCGCCGGCAGCTTCCTCCTCCGATCCGCATGGACCCGCGGATCCCCCACACCGGCCCAGAGGGGACAAACCAGTCCCACGAGGCGGTTATGATAGGGATCCTCCCAGATCTCGGTGAGCCCGATCCCTCTCCCCGGTGATGTCTCACCATGATTCGACGCCGTCCTTGCGATCCTCATGCCCAGCTCCTCCTCTGACCGGTGAAGAGGAGATCCATCGTCAGATCCAGAAGATGCGCCAGGAGCTGGACGCCACCAAGCAGGCCCATCCGTCCCAGCCCAAAGCGGAGCAGGGCATCCCTTTCTCTAAGGGGATCATGGAGGAAGTGATCCCCTCCCATGTCAAGCTACCAGCCGTCGAACCCTACCAGGGCTCCACTGACCCGGATGACCATCTCAGCAGCTTTCGGTCAATAATGATATTCCACGGAGCATCTGATGCGGTCCTCTGCCGCGCTTTCCCCTCCACCCTCAGAGGATCCGCCCGAACCTGGTTCAATGCTTTGAAGCTAGGTTCTGTCAATTCATTTGATGAGCTGAGCTGCCTTTTTATTGGCCAGTTCATCAGCAGCCACCGCCACCGACGAAGATCTGACTCCCTCTCCGAAGTCAAGCAGAGAGAGGGGGAGTCCTTGAGGAATTATCTAGGCCGTTTTAATAAGGCCATGTTAGAGGTGGACCACCTTAATCATGAGGTGGCTATGTCCGCCCTGGCGGGGGGAGTCTCGAAGGAGAGCGACTTCTACCTGGCTATGGAAGTCAGCTACCCCCCATGTCTCTCTGATATAATGGCCCTGGCGGACAAGTACGCTAGGGTCAAGGAATCGCGGAGAGTCGCCCGCGCCGAGCAGGCAAAGAAGAAGGAGCCTAAAGTCCCCGACAGGCACCGTCCCGCCCATCGACCAAGTCCGCCTCGTCGCCAAAGAGTCCCTCCGCTGCCGCCAAGGAATCGCTCCCGAAGCCCTCCCAGGCGATTTGATCACTACACTCTGTTGACCGTGCCCCGGGCGCAAATCCTCATGGAAATAGAGCGCCAACTCCCCGGCCAGTACCTCTCCGAGGGAACCCAACCCGAAGAGATCCCACCAAATACTGCTGCTACCATCGGGAGCATGGTCACGACACTGAAGAATGCTGGCAGCTGAAGAATGAGATTGAGAGGTTGATCCAGCGGGGACGACTGAATCAGTTCAGGAGAGCGCCCGAGCCACCCCAAGGAGGTGACCGCCAGCCCGAGCTTCAACAACCTCCTCCTCCACCGAATCCGCCCGTGATTGGCCGCATCAATATGATCGAGGAGGCCGGCGGGTCGAGCCCCAGGGGCGGCAGTGAAGGATCGGCGCCAAAGAGGGCAAGGACGGGCGAACTCTCCTTCTCCGACGATGATCTTCTAGGGATACAGCTCCCCCATGATGACGCACTAGTTGTATCCCTTAATTTGAATAACTATGATGTAAGCCGAATCCTCGTTGATAGTGGAAGTTCGGTAAATGTTTTGTACCTCGGTGTGTTTGCCAGGATAAAATTACTCATGGAAAACCTTCGAGCCGTGGATTCCACCTTGATGGGATTCACAAGCGACGTCGTCGTCCCGGAAGGGGTCGTCACCCTGACGGTCCGCGCAGGAATCTGGCCCCTTGTAACTATTATACAGACAGATTTCCTAGTAACCGACCTCAGATCCCCATACAACTCCATATTCGGAAGGCCCGGTCTAATGTCCCTCAAGGCAGTTGTCTCCATCCCGCATCTATCCATGAAGTTCCCCACCGAGCGAGGAGTTGGAGTTGTTCGGGGAAGTCAAGCCATGGCTCGGCAGTGCTTTGTTACAAGCCTTTAGTCTAGAATGCTGGAAGTTCATGAGCTAGACGCTTGCGATGACTTCGCCGAACAACGGGGAGAACCGGCAGAGGAATTGGAGGAGGTACCATTGGACGAAGCTTGACCCGACCGAACCATAAAAATCGGGTCGCTGCTCAAAGGAGAGCCTCGGCACAGATTGATCAGGTTTCTCCAAAGCAACGCTGACATCTTCGCCTGGTCCGCCTCCGACATGCCAAGGATCAGCCCCGAGGTTCTCGTCCATCATCTCAATGTGGACGAGATGCATAGGCCCGTTAAGCAGAAGAAGAGCAGCTTCGCCCCAGAACGACAAAAGGCCATTAAAGAAGAGGTAGACAAACTCATCAAGGCCAATTTCGTCCGAGAGGTAAATTACCCAAGCTGGCTGTCAAATGTCGTCATGGTGAAAAAGTCGAACGGCAAGTGGAGAATCTGCATCGACTTCACCGACCTTAACAAAGCTTGCCCGAAGGACAGCTTCCTCCTCCCTCGGATCGACCAGCTCGTGGATGACACCTCAGGCCACCAGATGCTGTCATGGACGCCTATTCAGGATACAATCAGATCCGAATGGCCCCTGAGGATGAAGAAAAGACCGCCTTTATAACCGACCGAGGTACTTACTATTACCGTGTTATGCCTTTTGGTCTTAAAAATGCAGGTGCAACCTACCAGAGGCTGGTTAACAAGGTATTTAAGGAGCAAATCGGCCGGAACATGGAGGTGTACGTGGACGACATGCTGGTCAAAAGCAAGGAAGAGCCACGGTATGTCGAGGACCTCTCAGAGAGCTTTGCAACACTGCGCAAATATGGGATGAGACTCAACCCGACCAAATGTGCCTTCGGTGTCAACTCCGGGAAGTTTCTCAGCTTCATGGTCTCCCAGCAGGGTATCGAGGCTAACCCCCAGAAGATTCAAGCTCTCCAACAAATGGCTAGAGCCCGGTGGCTCCTCCACGTCGACGGGTCATCTAATGCCCATCGCTCCGGTGCTGTTCTGATTCTTACCAGTCCGGAGGGGATAACCTTCGAATATGGCATCCGATTCTCCTTCCCGGCCTTCAACAACGAAGCCGAGTACGAAGCCCTGTTAACCGGTCTCCGAATCGCCCGCAATCTAAAGGTGGAGAAGCTTAATGCCTTCACCGACTCTCAGCTGGTAGCCGGCCATGTATGGGAAGAGTTTGAAGCCCGGGAGCCGAACATGATTCGATATCTCTAGGAGGTGCGGAGACTACTTCCCCATTTTGCTGAATTTGAAATCATTCAGATTTCCAGATCCGAGAATGCCCGCGCCGACCTACTCTCCCGATTGGCAACCGCGGAGTCAATGGATGCCGAGCAAAAGTTCTACCTGGAGACTCTGGAAAAGCCCAGCATCGCGGAAGCTGACCGAGTAATGCAAGTTGAGGCCGAACCATCTTGGTTCGACCCTATCCTCAAATATCTCAGAGAAGGGTCGCTTCCGTCCGATCGGAGAGAGGCTAGGAAGCTGAAGCTGCAGGCCATCCACTACGTGTTGATTGACAACCAGCTTTACAAACGGTCTTTTTCTATGTCGCTACTCAGATGCCTTCGCCCGTCCGAAGCAGATTATGCTCTGCGCAAGGTACATGAAGGGATTTGCGGCAACCATCTGGGAAGCCGGTCCCTATGCCACAAAGTGCTGCGACAAGGCTACTACTGTCCGACCATGCAAAAAGATGCAGACGATCTAGTCCGAGCCTGCGACCCCTGCCAGAGGCACTCAAGCATCCAAAGGCTCCCTTCCGCCGAGCTAGTTTCCATATCCTCCGCTTGGCCCTTTGCCAAATGGGGGATGGACATTCTCGGCCCATTCCCGCTTGCCACGGGGCAGCGGAAATTCCTATTCGTCGCCATCGACTACTTCACCAAATGGGTCGAAGCGGAAGCAGTTGCACAAATCACCGAGGCACGGGCCAGAGATTTTGTTTGGAGGTCCATCATCTGCCGATTCGGCCTCCCCCACACTATAATCACCGATAACGGTAAGCAGTTTGACAACTCTAAATTCTGCCAGTTCTGCGAGGAGCACAGAATCCGTCACCACCTCACTTCGGTCGGGCACCCACAAGCCAACGGAACAGCCGAAGTGACCAACAGAATCCTCCTCCAGGAAATCAAAGCTCGCCTCTCCAGAGCCCAAGGCAGGTGGGTGGAGGAGCTACATCATGTCTTATGGGCCTATCGCACCACCTCGGAAATCCCGACAGGTGAAACCCCATTCCGAATGGCTTTCGGCACAAAGGCCGTTATCCCTGTGAAAATAGGCCTCCCATCATTGCGGGTGGAAAGTTACTCGGAGGAAGCTAGCAACGAACAACTCCGCACCAACCTTGACCTGGTAGAGGAGATCAGAGAGAAGGCCCGGATCAGAGCGGCTACTTATCAACAAAGGGTGGCCCAGTACCATGCCTCCAGAGTCAAAGGAAAAGCCTTCCAGCCTGGCGATCTTGTCCTTCGAAAGGCCTTTGTTTCCAAACTGCTGGAACAAGGAAAGCTGGCACCAAACTGGGAAGGCTCGTACCAAGTAGCGGAGATTATTGGACCAAGAACCTACAAGCTAGAAGATTTGGATGGGAAAATCATTCCTCGGACGTGGAACTCGGACAATCTCCGTAAATATTATCAATAGGGTATGTCCTCTCTGAATTCATCTTCATATGCCTCATTATACATTCCCATATACATATTTCTTCGCAAATTGCAACGTGAATCATTATGCACTGCATTGCCAAAAATTGCAAAAAGAAACAGATGCTGCTTACCAATCCTCGGTACAACCGAGTTATCTGTCTGAACAGGAATTCTCCGAACCTTCGCAGGGCCAAGTAAAAATTCTCCGAACCTCGGCTGGGCCGAGCAACAAATTCTCTGAACCTTGGCAGGGCCAAGTAAAAATTCTTTGAACCTCGACTGGGCCGAGCAATAAATTCTTCGAACCTTGGCAGGGCCAAGTAAAAATTCTCCGAACCTCGGCTGGGCCGAGCAACAAGTTCTCCGAACCTTGCAGGGCCAAGTAAAAATTCTCCGAACCTTGGCTGGGCCAAGCAACAAGTTCTCCGAACCTTGGTAGGGCCAAGTAAAAATTCTCCGAACCTCGGCTGGGCTGAGCAACAAATTCTCCGAACCTTGGCAGGGCCAAGTAAAAATTCTCCGAACCTCGGCTGGGCCGAGCAACAAATTCTCCGAACCTTGGCAGGGCCAAGTAAAAATTCTCCGAACCTCGGCTGGGCCGAGCAACAAATTCTTTGAACCTTGGCAGGGCCAAGTAAAAATTCTCCGAACCTCGGCTGGGCCGAGCAACCAATTATCCGAACCTCGGCTGGGCCGAGCAACCAATTCTCCGAACCTCGGCAGGGCCAAGTAAAAATTCTCCGAACCTCGGCTGGGCCGAGCAACAGATTCTCCGAACCTTGGCAGGGCCAAGCAAAAATTATTCGGGCTAAAGTCACAGCGGAAAGCCGAAGTGTGCAGCCCCCGATTAAAACCGAAGGACTCCTAGGTAATCCCCAGAACCTCGGTCGATCTAAAAAAGGCACGTTGCGCGAAAAAACTATTAACGCGCACAAAGAATGTGCCTCCGGCAAGCCCCTAAAGGGTTCAGTAAAGCCCCACAAAACCGACCACGGACCCCGAGCGAAAGCCGGGGAGTTCCCCCTCTTCGCTACTAAAGCTTTTGGGCAACACCCCTATAACCTGTCGAACAAAGCGCCCATCCCAAACAGGGCCATGATTCAACGCGTGAACCAGTGGAGCCACACCGACTCCCCAACTATTACGCGAACGACATGTTTAAAGCTAAAACTCTTGAAAAAAGAAGGTTATCCAAAACAAGGCCCTTTTTTCATTGATCACGAAAAGGGAGTACAAAAAGAGGCAGAAAAAGCAAAAACAGAATGCAAAAGTAATAGAGGCCCTAGATCAGGGTTCGGAGTCGCTCCCAGATGCCAGCAGGTCCTCTAGGCGCTCGGTGAGGTCAGCAACCTGCTGGCGAAGTGATTCGATCTCCTCCCTCTGCCGGTCTACCACCCGGCGCAGGGCCTCCGCCTCCTTAGTGGATACGTCCACGTACTCCTCAACGATCCTTACGAGCTGCTATTGGCTCGCAAGGGTCGACGCCAAGCCCAACCCATCGACAGTGATGGTGGGACGCCCCCTCTCCGAATATAGCAAACCATCGAGTGATGCACGTAACTCTTCAGAGGATCACCCTTGAGAAGCCATGGTCTAATGCTATTTCAAGACCTGAACCGAGGGATGACTAAGACCACACCCCTCGGTCATATTTATACTTGCTAGGCTGGTATCTCAATCGGTCGTACCGTAGCTACCGACCTATAAGAACTTGCCACGTGTCATCATTTTAATGCCCGTAGAATCCAAAGTACCGCGCCCCATCCCAAGTGAGATCGGTAAGCGCGAACTGACTGATCGGGAATTCCCCTGAGCAGGATATTTTCTGATCTGCCGGCCTCCGTAATAAATGCTCCCAGCACTTCCCCAGGCTCTTCCAAAGCTGGCTCCTTTTTCGGGAAGCACAGAGGGAAGAAATCCAGCATCTGGCCAATGACTTGTCCCCTCGGGAAGGATAACTTCATAAATAAAGAAGCGTGACAACATGCCACTCGTTTCGCCCTAGCGCCCCTCACCAAGCGCCGCAGGGGCCTAGCATTATGGCTCACAGTGACAACTGAGTCATTTCCTCAAGCCCGAATCTCCAAACCTTGGCAGGGCCAAGTAAAAAATCTCCGAACCTCGGCTGGGCCGAGCGACAAATTCTCCGAACCTCGGCTGGGCCAAGTAAAAATCTCCGAACCTCAGCTGGGCCGAGCGACAAGTTCTCCGAACCTTGGCGGGGCCAAGTAAAAAATCTCCAAACCTCGGCTGGGCCGAGCAACAAGTTCCCCGAACCTTGACGGGGCCAAGTACAAATTCTCTGAACTTTGGCAAAGCCGACCCGCAAGAATTCGAGCTCCGATAAAGATGAAGTACAAGATACCAAGCTTCGAACCAAAGTAAGGAGCGTATTTCGCCGAATGATCCCTAAAACCGTCGCTTGCGAACCTCGATTAGTTCGGATAGCGTGGGATCCTCGTCTAAGGACGAGCGGGATGCCTTCGTACCCCATGAACAACAACAACAACAAACTCGGCACAGAAAAGATAGAGATTGAGAAACAAAACAGAACTCTCTTTATTTATTGCCAATCAAGATCGATTACAAATGCCTTAGAGGCGTTACAAGAGCATTGAAATGCATAAAATAAAGATAAGTACAAAACTCAGGCAACTGCTCCAAAGCAGACCTAGGCAACTGTGATGCTCTGGCATCCAACCGAACCAGATAAGCCGCATCCAGTCAGCTCGAGCTGATAATAGCCAGGCGACATGGACCAATAATTGCGGCCAGCTTCAGTTAATAACGATATCTCGGTGACCCAACCGAGATATCTGGATGGCCATCCCAGACCACCCAACCGAGGGACCCCTCGGTGAGCAGGTAGGAAGCCAGCGGACCCTGGCGTCGGAACGCTCTTCCAAACCGAGTATGTACCGCCATGCCTTGCCAAGTCTCAAGGACAAGGTGTCGGTGGGCGGCACACTTTCACCCCCTCCCCATGTGGTAAAAGATTCCCCAGGCGGCCGAGCCCAGGAATCCAAATCGGGGGAAGAGGCGAAATTCACTCAAACCATGGGGAGTCCGCGTGCACTTCCTACCATGCGTCCCCGAAGGAGAACCACAAAGGTCACACTGGAAGAGTATGTGTGCGCTCTTCGTGTGATCTCTGCGCCCTCCCTGTGCGCTCTCTATATGATCTCCGGGACTCATCCCCTAAGGGCGAGCCGTTCTTCGGCAGCTCCTTCATCGCCCCAACTATCCGGTGGCAAGGAGCTTATAAGAGGAAAGCTCGGTCCTCCCACTCGCAACAGCAGAGAAATAAGCAGGGTGGAAGCTCTAATGGGAAAGAAACTTTGGGGATAACCAAACATGACCCCCTTTTCCCTTTTTTATAGGCAGAAATGAACCGGGAAAAGCTACCCAAGCTGTAAGCCCCGAGATTCAAACATATGGTCCATGCCTCCATGTGGCCCCTCAGGATAGACGCAATGTCCCGTTGCGCGCCGAGCCCATCACCTAAACCGAGACGCATGCGATGATTTCCTCTTGATCCCGAATCACGATCATTAAATGTGGAGAATCGTCCGCTGGCGTTATGGAAACTGGCAGGTTCAGAATATCATCCTACAAAAATAACGTCCTTCAATGGTAAACGGTTGCGTGCACAGCACGTCAAAACGACCTACATGGGAAAAGAACACCTTCCGAAAATTCTAGAGCATCTTTATGCTCCCCACAGTGCCATATCATCAATTTTGGTGAAATAAAAACTGATTCACCTGCAAAACAGCAGGGCGCTGGCAGAATAGCAGAAAGCATGAAAACCGACTGTTCGTCGGCTACTTCCCAACGAAGTCAAACGCTTAAAGAACTTGTGCAATAAAATCAAACGCCCCAAAACAAAATGAGCGCGAAGGCTATACGAACTATTCCTTCGTTCAACGAAAAATGAAATGACCAAAGGAAGTGAAAAATACTTTGGCAACCGCCCTCATATGTCGGCCCTAGCCGACCTACTTAGCTCGTCGGCCCTAGCCGACCTATTTTGCTCGTCGGCCCCAGCCAACCTATTTTGCTCATCAGCCCTAGCCGACCTATTTTGCTCGTCGGCTCCAGCCAACCTACTTTGCTCGTCGGCTCTAGCCGACCTACTTTGCTCGTCGGCCCTAGCCGACCTATCTTGCTCATTGGCCCTAGCCGATCTATTCTATCTGTCGGCTTGAAGCCGACCTACCCTAATAATCGGTCTTAACCGGCCGGCTTCATCTCTCAAGTCTTAATTAAGACACAAATCAGACCAGATCGTCTATCGGTTCGACAGTCAAGGCTACCCCCCACCTTGGGCCAAGCCAATGCATTTCCTTAATCTCGGAATAAAGATGACCGAAGAATATCAACGAGCCATAAGTCGCTCGCAATTAAGGCAAAATGGGGCAGCAACAGGGCCATCCAAGGAAAAACATTTAAATGAAAAATAGAAGATTCATTCATCAGTCAGACTTTCAGAAAGCAAAATACAGGAGTGGCTCCTAAGGGCCGGGAACCACGTCGGTTTTGGAGGAGCCCTCGGTTATATCCGCGGAGATGTGACTAGATTCACCTTTTTCTAATACCTTTGCCCCTTCAGCGGCAATTTGCGACCGTCCCTCAGAAGCTGCGGCTTTGCTGGGACCCGGGGCGGTACCAGGATCGACATCGGAAACGTCAACGTATTCATCCTCCTCTTCTCCTTCAGACTTACCATCATCAGGAGCTTCAGTATCCAGGAAAGAGAGATCCCATTCCGGGTGCTCACTGGATATCTTGTCTTTACATTCTTCCATTCCAAGTTGAAAGGCATCGACACCGATAGCATCCTGCTTCCCCTTGAGTATAGCGAGCTGCACCTTAGCCTCAGCAACCTGCTTCTCAGCCTCCGCAACTTGAGCCCGCAAAATGACATTTTGCTCCTCAAACTTGCTGGCCCACGTCTTGAGTTCTGAGCTCTTATTGCGGCTGGACACGAGCTCGCCTTGGAGAGCCCGATTCTTCAACCCTAACTTCGCCATCTGAAAAAACCAAAGTTAGTCGGTATCACAAGAGATCAACAAAAGAAGCTAAAAAGAGGGAATGAGATCGTACCTCCTCCTCTCGTCTGGCCAACCTCTTGGTCAGCTCCTCAGCCTCACCCCTGGCTCTTGTCCTGTCAGCCCCGATCAGCTCAACTCTCTCCTGCAGAGTATTAATCCTTGACTGTTTGGCTTCGGCCTCCTCCCGGGCTTGGGATAGCTCGTTGTTCACCCGAGCTATCACCCCTTGGTGCCATTTAGCGCCCTCCCTCAAGTGGGCAATTTTGCCATCGCGCCGCTTCAATCGCTCCTCCATTTCATCGAGCATTCTAGTCAAGCGCTTCCTCTCGTCGGTAGCTTCCCTCCCCAACCGACCCAAGCTCTCACTATGTTCTCGCCGTATCGCCTTCACCTCCTCGGAATGTTTCGACTCAATTCTGGCTAGTTCCAAGCATGCATCGTCGTTTTTCGCCAGGAGTCCCTGCAACTCCTCCACTCTGTCTTTCTGCTTGGACGCTTCAACTACAGCGGCCTGATATGCCACCTTCATCCCCTCCAAACCTCTGTTGCTACTGGCCAAAAGTTCCTCGAACTTCTCGGACACCTTTATGCGCGACTGAAGTTCGGCGTTATCTCTCCTGGCTTGAACACTGGCCCCTGTCGCCAAACTCAGATGCCAGCACATCGCCCGAGAAAGTAGAACACTCTGCAGGACAAAAGATGAATAAAAACCCATGACCGGGTCAATCAGAAAACATCCACCACACAAAAGCAGTAACTCACCCGAGATGCGTAGGACCGCATCATCTTCATGAGGGTCGAATTGTCGATATCAGGGAGAAGGTGGATACTTTCGGCCACTCCCTGCTACCCAAATGCGGCATCAACCAGTTCCAAATCCGTGAATCTGTCCGTCGAAGGATCCGCGCCCGGGTACAAAGCCATCCTCATCATGGCGGAAAACGCCTCCTCAACGCTAGCGCTCGAGCTACTGGGTTGACCATCCCCGCCCGAGGGACCAACCTGGGCGACCTCTGTCTGAGAGGCCTTCAACCTCCCAGCCTCTTCTATCAAAGCTCTCGCTTGGACTTCTTCAGATAATTCGGCCAGCCCAAGCGCCAGCCTCCCCAAAATTTTTTCGAAGGAGCCCCCATTGCAGGACTTCCACCTTGCTGTGCCCCTTCCTCCGACCCATCTTTCTCGGTCACCACCACCTACATCTCCTCCACAGGCTCCCCCGAGGCCTCGGTCTGACCCGCTTCTTGACCCATCAAGGGCGGTCTGACGTCACTACTCTCGGACTCCTCCTGAACCTCTCCACTGGCAACCTCTCTCCCTGGCTCCTCCGCTGGAGTCGCTAATGGTCCCGCGGAGGCGAAAGGCCCCCCAGAAATGGCCGCTTCCGCCGAATCTATCGCCGGCTCCTCTTTTGTAGGGGACGCTGCTGGACGAGCCAACGGAGTCTCATCCGAGCTGTCCTTTATTTCCAATACGGTAGGACAAGGGATCACGGCTGTCCTCCCCAGATCCTTCTTCACCCCCGGTGCTCCTGTCGTGACCGCTCCGACGTCCGGTGGGCTTCTTGCGGAGGTATGAGCCCTTTTCTCAGGCCTACCACTATCTGCGCCACTGCTCTCCCCTGGGCATTTTCCTCTCTTCCTCTTGGAGAGGCTCGACAATGCTGACCTCTTAGCTGTGAGAACGGAACACATACGATCAGATCCAAACACATTCATCAAGAAAACACACAGCGAGAAAGGGCAAAAGAGGAGATTCACCTTGCGGATCCAGGGGGCTGAGCTCGACTGCGAAGAGGGCCCCCTCTGATAGCAGGTCGTTGGCCGAAAATACTTGGCCATTGCGAAGAACGTCCAAATCCCTCTCCTCCTGCGCTGACAAAATTGGATGCATTTCTGCATCCCTAACAAAATTCCTCAATTTCCGAGGGAAGTCGGAACCAATGTTCCCCTCTGCGATAACGAACCGGCTCTTCTATCCCTTTATGGAGGATGGCTTATCCACAATAACGTTGAAGGACCTCCGGGGTCCAATATAGGGCCACTCTGATTTCCTTCCAAGTATCAGATGGTAGCAGGCGCGGAAAAGGGGAAGGGAGGTGACAATCTGAATTTGGTGGCACATCGAGATAAATCGATGATGCTTCGCCAACTGTTTGGGGCCACCATCGCCGGGCAGATGTTATAATGAGTCATGATTTCTTTCACCAAGGGATGGAGAGAAAAATGGAGGCCTGCCTTCAAGCTATCTTCATAAACGAAGACCCCAGACTCCAGATCCCGCGAGACCCTATCTCCAGATTCTGGTGCCCGCAGAACGACATCTGAGGGCATGCCATACCACTTGTTGCCGCCGGGATTCGTCCTCCGATTCGGGCGCGGTCGATCTCCAAAGGGGGGCGGACCTGCACAAAAGTCCTCGTGCGAGAGGCGTTGGGAGTGGCCCTCCGCGGAAGACCCTCTGATGCTCAAGTCAGTGGAGAAGAAATTAGCGATCAACCAGATAATGGAGAGGTGGATCTCTCTGGGAGGCCTCTCCGGGGGCGGCCAATCGAAAGCTCTAGAGGGCAAGAGCACCGACGAGCTGCTGGCGAGAGCAGGAGAGTGAGAGTGGGGGGTGTGAGCGCGTGCGTAAGCATATGCCTACCTGAGGGAATCTATGAGCGTGATATTTATAGGCTGTCACCTATATCTTGAGCGCCTTCTGGAAGGTTCAGAGGTTGTTAGGATACGAAGGTGGATCGAATCGGGCCGTTGTGGGGCCGTTGGAATCCATATCCTGTCTGTTAGGGGATCGACGGCCAGGAGAGCTCCTTGATGGCTTGATATCTGGTTGAGTAGACCTGGGGTAGTTATGATAGGTTCTAGGCCATGTCTCGACATGATTCCTTGTCTAGGATGTTGTTATGGTAAGCCTGGGCTCTCCTGCGTCAGGTTCCGCGGAGGTAGGTATTGGATTATGGATTGCTTGATGAAGCCGGGCCATGGAGACTCGGGGGAAACGAGCTATGGAAACTCAGGGGAGCCGAGCTATGGGAGCTCGGGAAGGATGAGCTACAGGAGCCCGAAGAGGCCGAGCTACGGAGGCCCGGGGAGGCCAAGCTACGGAAGCCCGGAAGGGCCGAGCTACGGAAGCCCGGAAGGGCCGAGCTATGGAAGCCCGGAGAGGCCGAGCTACGGAAGCCCGGAAGGGCCGAGCTATGAAAGCACAGAGAGGCCGAGCTACGGAAGCCCGGAGAGGGCCGAGCTATGGAAGCCCAGAGAGGTCAAGCTACGGAAGCCCGGGAGGGCCGAGCTATGGAAGCCCAGAGAGGCCGAGCTACGGAAGCCCGGAAGGGCCAAGCTACGGAAGCCCGGAAGGGCCGAGCTACGGAAGCCCGGAGAAGACGAAGGGAGGAGGTCGGCCTTAGCCGCCTCGCACGGATATTGATGCAATGACGATTTTACCTCCCAACACATGCCCTCCACTCCCTAGTTCGAAGCGTAGGTTCGGGCATAGGGAGTATAAGTCCAAGTGGCATGTCCCGGATGGGACATCTTGGTTGAGATAGCTCGTGCAATGATGCCCTAATTAATGCGATAGGGTCATCATGCTTTCGGGGGTAAGGCTCCTTCGAGAGTGACGGTTGGGATTACGCCACGTCGCGAATCCCGATCGATCGGGCATTTGTCGAGGCAGTTCCGAATGCCTCGGGCGAGATGCCCCATCTTCTCAAGGCGGCTTCCTTAGCGGGGAAGCAAAGCGACAGCTGCACTATATATATGCATGTTCGCAGCATCCTCTCGTCTTATTTTTGAAGAGTTTGGCCTCTCATCCTTCTCGACGCTCGTCGTTTCACCTGGTATTTTTCTTAATCGAGATGATGATGAGTCTTGACGATGTGGTTTCAGAGATCGTCGCTGAGGATTTGGGAAGGATTCATCAGTGGTATGGCATGCCCTCAGATGTCGTTCTGTGGGCACCGAAATCTGGAGATAGGGTCTCGCAGGATCTGGAGTCTGGGGTCTTCATTTATGAAGATAGCTTGAAGGCAGGCCTCCGTTTTCCTCTCCATCCCTTGGTGAAGGAAATCATGACTTATAACATTTGCCCGGCGATGGTGGCCCTAAACAGTTGGTGAAGCATCATCGGATTTATCTTGATGTGCCACCAAATTCAGATTATCGCCACCCTTCCCCTTTTCCGCGCCTGCTACCATCTGATACCCGGAAGGAAATCAGAGTGGCCCTACATTGGACCCCGGAGGTCCTTCAACGTTATTGTGGATAAGCCGTCCTCCATAAAGGGATGGAAGAGCCGGTTCGTTATCGCAGAGGGGAACATTGGTTCCGACTTCCCTCGGAAATGGAGGAATTTTGTTAGGGATGCGGAAACACATCCAATTTTGTCAGCGCAGGAGAGAGGGATTTGGACGTCCTTCGCAATGGCCAAGTATTTTCGGCCAACGACATACTATCGGAGGGGGCCCTCTTCGCAGCCGGGCTCAGCCCCCTGGACCCGCAAGGTGAATCTCCTCTTTTGCCCTTTCTCGTTGTGTGTTTTCTCGATGAATGTGTTTGGATCTGATCATATGTGTTCCATTCTCATAGCTAAGAGGTCGGCGTTGTCGAGCCTCTCCAAGAGGAAGAGAGGAAAACGCCCAGGGGAGAGCAGTGGCGCGGATAGTGGTAGGCCTGAGAAAAGGGCTCATACCTCCGCAAGAAGCCCATCGGACGTCGGAGCGGTCACGACAGGAGCGCCGGGCGAAGGAGGATCTGGGGAGGACAGCCGTGATCCCTTGTCCTGCCATATTGGAAATAACGGACAGCTCGGATGAGACTCCGTTGGCTCGTCAGGCAGTGTCCCCTGCAAAAGAGGAGCCGGCGATAGATTCGGCGGAAGCGGCCATTTATGGGGGGCCTTCCGCCTCCGCGGGACCATTAGCGACTCCAGCGAAGGAGCTAGGGAGAGAGGTCGCCAGTGGAGAGGTTCAGAGGAGTCCGAGAGTAGTGACGTCGGACCGCCCTTGACGGGTCAAGAAGCGGGCCAGACCGAGGCCTCGGGGGAGCCTATGGAGGAGATGCAGGTGGTGGTGACCGGGAAAGATGGGTCGAAGGAAGGGGCACAGCAAGGTGGAAGTCCCGCAATGGGGGCTTCTTCGAAAAATTTTTGGGGAGGCTGGCGCTTGGGCTGGCCGAATTATCTGAAGAAGTCCAAGCGAGGGCTTTGATAGAAGAGGCTGGGAGGTTGAAGGCCTCTCAGACGGAGGTCGCCCAGGTTGGTCCCTCGGGCGGGGATGGTCAACCCAGTAGCTCGAGCGCTGGCATTGAGGAGGCGTTTTTCGCCATGATGAGGTCGGCTTTGTACCTGGGCGTGGATCCTTCGGCGGATAGATTTGCGGATTTGGAACTGGTTGATGCCTCATTTGGGCAGTAGGGAGTGGCCGAAAGTATCCACCTTCTCCCTGATATCGACAATTCGACCCTAATGAAGATGATGCGGTCCTACGCATCTCGGGTGAGTTACTGCTTTTGTGCGGTGGATGTTTTCTGATTGACCCGGTCGTGGGTTTTTATTCATCTTTTGTCCTGCAGAGTGTTCTACTTTCTCGGGCGATGTGCTGGTGTCTGAGTTTGGTGACAGGGGCCAGTGTTCAAGCCAGGAGAGATAACGCCGAACTTCAGTCGTGCATAAAGGTGTCCGAGAAGTTTGAGGAACTTTTGGCCAGTAGCAACAGAGGTTTGGAGGGGATGAAGGCGGCATATCAGGCCACTGTAGCTGAAGCGTCCAAGCAGAAAGACAGAGCGGAGGAGTTGCAGGGACTCCTGGCGAAAAACGATGATGCATGCTTGGAACTGGCCAAAATTGAGTCGAAACATTCCGAGGAGGTGAAGGCGACACGGCGAGAACATAGTGAGAGCTTGGGTCGGCTGGGGAGGGAAGCTGCCGACGAGAGGAAGCGCTTGACTAGAATGCTCGATGAAATGGAGGAGCGATTGAAGCGGCGCGATGGCAAAATTGCCCACTTGAGGGAGGGCGCTAAATGGCACCAAGGGGTGATAGCTCGGGTGAACAACGAGCTATCCCAAGCCCGAGAGGAGGCCGAAGCCAAACAGTTAAGGATTAATACTCTGCAGGAGAGAGTTGAGCTGATCGGGGCTGACAGGACAAGAGCCAGGGGTGAGGCTGAGGAGCTGACCAAGAGGTTGGCCAGATGAGAGGAGGAGGTACGATCTCATTCCCTCTTTTTAGCTTCTTCTATTGATCTCTTGTGATACCGACTAACTTTGGTTTTTTCAGATGGTGAAGTTAGGGTTGGAGAATCGGGCTCTCCAAGGCGAGCTCGTGTCCAGCCGCAATAAGAGCTCAGAACTCGAGACGCGGGCCAGCAAGTTTGAGGAGAAAAATGTCATTTTGCGGGCTCAAGTTGCCGAGGCTGAGAAACAGGTTGCTGAGGCTAAGGTGCAGCTCGCTATACTCAAGGGAAAGTAGGATGCTATCGGCGTCGACGCCTTCCAACTTGGAATGGAAGAATGTAAAGACAAGATATCCAGTGAGCACCGGAATGGGATCTCTCTTTCCTGGATACTGAAGCTCCTGATGATGGTGAGTCTGAAGGAGAAGAGGAGGATGAATACGTCGACATTTCCGATGCCGATCCTGGTGCCGCCCCGGTCCCAGCGAAGCCGCAGCTTCTAAGGGACGGTCGCAAACTGCGCTGAAGGGGCAAAGGTATTAGAAAAAGGTGAATCTAGTCACATCTCCGCGGATATAACCGAGGGCTCCTCCAAAACCGATGTGGTTCCCGGCCCTTAGGAGCCACTCCTGTATTTTGCTTTCTGAAAGTCTGACTGATGAATGAATCTTCTATTTTTCATTTAAATGTTTTTCCTTGGACGGCCCTGTTGCTGCCCCGTTTTGGCCTTAATCGCGAGCGACTTATGGCTCGTTGATATTCTTCGGTCATCTTTATTCCGAGATTAAGGAAATGCATTGGCTTGGCCCAAGGTGGGGGGTAGCCTTGACTGTCGAACCGATAGACGATCTGGTCTGATTTGTGTCTTAATTAAGACTCGAGAGACGAAGCCGGCCGGTTAAGACCGATTATTAGGGTAGGTCGGCTTCAAGCCAACAGATAGAATAGATCGGCTAGGGCCGATGAGCAAGATAGGTCGGCTAGGGCCGACGAGCAAAGTAGGTCGGCTGGAGCCGACGAGCAAAATAGGTCGGCTGGGGCCGACGAGCAAAATAGGTCGGCTGGGGCCGACGAGCTAAGTAGGTCGCTAGGGCCGACATATGAGGGCGGTTGCCGAAGTATTTTTCGCTTCCTTTGGTCATTTCATTTTTCATTGAATGAAGGAATAGTTCGTATAGCCTTCGCGCTCATTTTGTTTTGGGGCGTTCAATTTTATCGCACAAGTTCTTCAAGCAATTGACTTCGTTGGGAAGTAGCCGACGAACAGTCGGTTTTGTGCTTTCTGCTATTCTGCCAGTGCCCTACTGTTTTGCAGGTGAATCAGTTTTTATTTTACCAAAATTGATGATACGGCGCTGTGGGGAGCATAAAGCTGCTCTAGAAATTTCCGGAAGGTGTTCTTTTCCCATGTAGGTCATTTTGACGTGCTGTACACGCAACCGTTTACCATTGGAGGACGTTATTTTTGTAGGACGATATTCTGAACCTGCCAGTTTCCGTAACGCCAGCGGACGATTCTCCGCATTTAATGATCGCGATTCGGGATCAAGAGGAAATCATCGCATGGGTCTCGGTTTAGGTGATGGGCTCGGCACGCAACGGGACGTTGCGTCTATCCTGAGGGGCCACGTGGAGGCATAGGCCAAATGTTTGAATCTCGGGGTTTACAGCTTGGGTAGCTTTTCCCGGTTCATTTCTGCCTATAAAAAGGGAAAAGGGGGTCATGTTTGGTTATCCCCAAAGTTTCTTTTCCATTAGAGCTTCCACCATGCTTATTTCTCTGCTGTGAGTGGGAGGACCGAGCTTTCTCTTATAAGCTCCTTGCCACCGGATAGTTGGGGCGATGAAGGAGCTGCCGAAGAACGGCTCGCCCTTAGGGGATGAGTCCCGGAGATCATATGGAGAGCGCACAGGGAGGGCGCAGAGATCACACGAAGAGTGCACACATACTCTTCCAGTGTGACCTTTGTGGTTCTCCTTCGGGGACGCATGGTAGGAAGTGCACGCGGACTCCCAATGGTTTGAGTGAATTTCGCCTCCTCCCCTGATTTGGATTCCTGGGCTCGGCCGCCTGGGGAATCTTTTACCACATGGGGAGGGGGTGAAAGTGTGCTGCCCGCCGACACCTTGTCCTTGAGACTTGGCAAGGCATGGCGGTACATACTCGGTTTGGGAGAGCGTTCCGACGCTAGGGTCCGCTGGCTTCCTACCTGCTCGCCGAGGGGTCCCTCGGTTGGGTGGTCTGGGATGGCCATCCAGATATCTCGGTTGGGTCACCGAGATATCGTTATTAACTGAAGCTGGCCACAATTATTGGTCCATGTCGCCCGGCTATTATCAGCTCGAGCTAACTGGATGCGGCTTATCTGGTTCGGTTGGATGCCGGCATCACAGTTGCCTAGGTCTGCTTTGGAGCAGTTGCCCGAGTTTTGTACTTGTCTTTATTTTATGCACTTCAATGCTCTTGTAACGCCTCTAAGGCATTTGTAGCCGATCTTGATTGGCAATAAATAAAGAGAGTTCTGTTTTTTTTCAATCTCTATCTTTTCTGTGCCGAGTTTGTTGTTGTTGTTGTTCATGGGGTACGAAGGCGTCCCGCTCGTCCTTAGACGAGGATCCCGTGCTATCCGAACTAATCAAGGTTCGTAAGCGATGGTTTTAGGGATCATTCGGTGAAATACGCTCCTTACTTCGGTTCGAAGCTTGGTATCTTGTACTTCGTCTTATCGGAGCTCGAATTCTCGCGGGTCAGCTTTGCCGAAGTTCAGAGAATTTGTACTTGGCCCCGTCAAGGTTCGGGGAACTTGTTGCTCGGCCCAGCCGAGGTTCGAAGATTTTTTACTTGGCCCCGCCAAGGTTTGGAGAACTTGTCGCTCGGCCCAGCCAAGGTTCGGAGATTTTTACTTGGCCCTGCCAAGGTTTGGAGAATTTATCGCTCGGCCCAGCCGAGGTTCGGAGATTTTTTACTTGGCCCTGCCAAGGTTCGGAGATTCGGGCTTGAGGAAATGACTCAGTTGTCACTGTGAGCCATAATGCTAGGCCCCTGTGGCGCTTGGTGAGGGGCGCCAGGGCGAAACGAGTGGCATGTTGTCACGCTTCTTTATTTATGACGTTATCCTTCCCGAGGGGACAAGTCATTGGCCAGATGCTGGATTTCTTCCCTCTGTGCTTCCCGAAAAAGGAGCCAGCTTTGGAAGAGCCTGAGGAAGTGCTGGGAGCATTTATTATGGAGGCCGGCAGATCGAAAAATATCCTGCTCAGGGGAATTCCCGATCAGTCAGTTCGCACTTACCGATCTCACTCGGGATGGGGCGCGGTACTTCGGATTCTGCGGGCATTAAAATGACAACACATGGCAAGTTCTTATAGGTCGGTAGCTATGGTGCGACCGATTGAGATACCTGCCCAGCAAGTATAAATATGACCGAGGGGTGTGGTCTTAGTCATCGCTCGGTTCAGGTCTTGAAATAGCATTAGACCATGGCTTCTCAAGGGCGATCCTCTGAAGAGTTATGTGCATCACTCGATGGTTTGCTATATTCGGAGAGGGGGCGTCCCACCATCACTGTCGATGGGTTGGGCTTGGCGTTGACCCTTGCGAGCCAAAAGCAGCTCGTAAGGGTCGTCGAGGAGTACGTGGACGTATCCACTAAGGAGGCGGAGGCCCTACGCCGGGTGGTAGACCGGCAGAGGGAGGAGATCGAATCACTTCGCCAACAGGTTGCTGACCTCACCGAGCGCCTGGAGGACCTGCTGGCATCTGGGAGCGACTCCGAACCCTGATCTAGGGCCTCTGTTACTTTTTCTTTCTGTTTTTGCTTTTTCTGCCTCTTTTTGTACTCCCTTTTCGTGATCAATGAAAAAAGGGCCTTGTTTTGGATAACCTTCTTTTTTCAAGAGTTTTTAGCTTTAAACATGCCGTTCGCGTAATAGTTGGGGAGTCGGTGTGGCTCCACTGGTTCACGCGTTGAATCATGGCCCTGTTTGGGACGAGCGCTTTGTTCGACAGGTTATAGGGGTGTTGCCCAAAAGCTTTAGTAGCGAAGAGGGGGAACTCCCCGGCTTTCGCTCGGGGTCCGTGGTCGGTTTTGTGGGGCTTTACTGAACCCTTTAGGGGCTTGCCGGAGGCACATTCTTTGTGCGCGTTAATAGTTTTTTCGCGCTGCCTTTTTCAGATCGACCGAGGTTCTGGGGACTACCTAGGAGTCCTTCGGTTTTAATCGGGGGCTGCACACTTCGGCTTTCCGCTGTGACTTTAGCCCGATAATTTTTGCTTGGCCCTGCCAAGGTTTGGAGAATCTGTTGCTCGGCCCAGCCGAGGTTCGGAGAATTTTTACTTGGCCCTGCCAAGGTTCGGAGAATTGGTTGCTCGGCCCAGCCGAGGATCGAAGAATTTTTACTTGGCCCTGCCAAGGTTCGGAGAATTTGTTGCTCGGCCCAGCCGAGGTTCGGAGAATTTTTATTTGGCCATGCCAAGGTTCGGAGAATTTGTTGCTCGGCCCAGCCAAGGTTCGGAGAATTTTTACTTGGCCCTGCCAAGGTTCGGAGAATTTGTTGCTCGGCCCAGCCGAGGTTCGGAGAATTTTTACTTGGCCCTGCCAAGGTTCAAAGAATTTGTTGCTCGGCCCAGCCGAGGTTCGGAGAATTTTTACTTGGCCCTGCCAAGGTTCGGAGAACTTGTTGCTCGGCCCAGCCGAGGTTCGGAGAATTTTTACTTGGCCCTGCCAAGGTTCGGAGAATTTGTTGCTCGGCCCAGCCGAGGTTCGGAGAATTTTTACTTGGCCCTGCCAAGGTTCGGAGAACTTGTTGCTCAGCCCAGCCGAGGTTCGGAGAATTTTTACTTGGCACTGCCAAGGTTCGGAGAATTTGTTGCTCGGCCCAGCCGAGGTTCGGAGAATTTTTACTTGGCCCTGCCAAGGTTCGGAGAATTTGTTGCTCGGCCCAGCCGAGGTTCGGAGAATTTTTACTTGGCCCTGCCAAGGTTCGGAGAATTTGTTGCTCGGCCCAGCCGAGGTTCGGAGAATTTTTACTTGGCCCTGCCAAGGTTCGGAGAATTTGTTGCTCGGCCCAGCCGAGGTTCAGAGAGTTTTTACTTGGTCCTGCCAAGGTTCGAAGAATTTGTTGCTCGGCCCAGCCGAGGTTCGGAGAATTTTTACTTGGCCCTATCAAGGTTCGGAGAACTTGTTGCTCGGCCCAGCCGAGGTTCGGAGAATTTTTACTTGGCCCTGCCAAGGTTCAGAGAATATGTTGCTCGGCCTAGCCGAGGTTCGGAGAATTTTTACTTGGCCCTGCCAAGGTTCGGAGAATTTGTTGCTCGGCCCAGCCGAGGTTCTGAGAATTTTACTTGGCCCTGCCAAGGTTCGGAGAATTTGTTGCTCGGCCCAGCCGAGGTTCGGAGAATTTTTACTTGGCCCTGCTAAGGTTCGAAGAATTTGTTGCTTGGCCCAGCCGAGGTTCGGAGAATTTTACTTGGCCCTGCCAAGGTTCGGAGAATTCCTATTCAGACAGATAACTCGGTTGTACCGAGGATTGGTAAGCAGCATCTGTTTCTTTTTGCAATTTTTGGCAATGCAGTGCATAATGATTCACGTTGCAAATTGCGAAGAAATATGTAGATGGGAATGTATAATGAGGCATATGAAGATGAATTCAGAGAGGACATACCCTATTGATAATATTTACGGAGATTGTCCGAGTTCCACATCCGAGGAATGATTTTTCCATCCAAATCTTGTAGCTTGTAGGTTCCCGGTCCAATAATCTTCGCTACTTGGTACGGGCCTTCCCAGTTTGGTGCCAGCTTTCCTTGTTCCAGCGGTTTGGAAACAGAGGCCTTTCGGAGGACAAGATCGCCAGGCAGGAAGGCCTTTCCTTTGACTCTGGAGGCATGGTACCGGGCCACCCTTTGTTGATAAGCAGCCACTCTGATCCGGGCCTTCTCTCTGATCTCCTCTACCAGGTCGAGGTTGGTGCGGAGTTGTTCGTTGCTAGCTTCCTCCGAGTAACTTTCCACCCGCAATGATGGGAGGCCTATTTCCACAGGGATAACGGCCTCTGTGCCGAAAGCCATTCGGAATGGGGTTTCACCTGTCGGGATTCTCGGGGTGGTGCGGTAGGCCCATAAGACATGATGTAGCTCCTCCGCCCACCTGCCTTGGGCTCTGGATAAGCGAGCTTTGATTCCCTGGAGGAGGGTTCTGTTGGTCACTTCGGCCGCTCCGTTGGCTTGTGGGTGCCCGACCGAAGTGAGGTGGTGACGGATTCGTGCTCCTCGCAGAACTGGCAGAATTTAAAGTTGTCAAACTGCTTACCGTTATCGGTGATTATGGTGTGGGGGAGGCCGAATCGGCAGATGATGGACCTCCAAACAAAATCTCTGGCCCGTGCCTCGGTCATTTGTGCAACTGCTTCCGCTTCAACCCATTTGGTGAAGTAGTCGATGGCGACAAATAGAATTTCCGCTGTCCCGTGGCAAGCGGGAATGGGCCGAGGATGTCCATCCCCCATTTGGCAAAGGGCCAAGCGGAGGATATGGAAACTAGCTCGGCGGAAGGGAGCCTTTGGATGCTTGAGTGCCTCTGGCAGGGGTCACAGGCTCGGACTAGATCGTCTGCATCTTTTTGCATGGTCGGCCAGTAGTAGCCTTGTCACAGCACTTGTGGCATAGGGACCGGCTTCCCAGATGGTTGCCGCAAATCCCTTCATGTACCTCGCGCAGAGCATAATCTGCTTCGGATGGGCGAAGGCATCTGAGCAGCGGCATGGAAAAAGACCGTTTGTAAAGCTGGTTGTCAATCAGCACGTAGTGGATGGCCTGCAGCTTCAGCTTCCTAGCCTCTCTCGGTCGGATGGAAGCGACCCTTCTTTGAGATATTTGAGGATAGGGTCGAACCAGGATGGTTCGGCCTCAACTTGCATTACTCGGTCGGCTTCCGCGATGCTGGGCTTTTCCAGAGTCTCCAGGTGGAACTTTTGCTCGGCATCCATTGACTCCGCGGTTGCCAATCGGGAGAGTAGGTCGGCGCGGGCATTCTCGGATCTGGGAATCTGAATGATTTCAAATTCGGCAAAATGGGGAAGTAGGCTCCGCACCTCCTGGAGATATCGAATCATGTTCGGCTCCCGGGCTTCAAACTCTCCCCGTACATGGCCGGCTACCAGCTGAGAGTCGGTGAAGGCATTAAGCTTCTCCACCTTCAGATTGCGGGCGATTCGGAGACCGGCTAACAGGGCTTCGTACTCGGCTTCGTTGTTGGAGGCCGGGAAGGAGAATCGGACGCCATATTCGAAGGTTATCCCCTCCGGACTGGTAAGAACAGACCCGCACCGGAGCGATGGGCATTAGATGACCCGTCGACGTGGAGGAGCCACCGGGCTCCAGCTTTTGGCTCTTCAAGGGAGTCTGGGGTAGAGCCGTCCTCCGGGATGGTACACTCGAGGAGGAAGTCGGCCAGCACCTGGGCTTTGATGGCTGGACGAGGCTGAAAATGTATGTCATGCTCGCTTAGCTCGACGGCCCATTTGGTCATTCTCCCGATGTCTCGGGACGGTGGACCACCGCCTTGATGGGTTGGTCGGTCAGGACCGTCACGGAATGTGCTTGGAAGTACGGCCGCAGCTTTCGAACTGAGGTGATTAAGGCCAGCACCATCTTTTCAATCCTGCTGTACCTTGTCTCCGCATCGCGGAGTAGCCTGCTGACATAGTAGATCGGCTTTGGACTTTGCCTTCTTCTTTGACTAGCACCGAACAAACCGCACCCTCCGAAACAGCCAGGTACAAAATAAGGTCTCTCCCGGGCCGGACTACTGAGGAGTGGGGGCGAGCCGAGGTACTTCTTGAGATCTTGAAATGACTTTGGCATTCGGGAGTCCACTGGAAGTTTTTGGCCGATCGGAGAGTTTTGAAGAAGGGGAGGCATCTCTCGGCCGACCGCGCCACAAAGCGGTTAAGGGCCGCTATCCTCCCGGTTAGGCGCTGGACCTCTTTAACAGATGCTGGGGGCGCCATTTGTTGGAGAGCTTGAATCTTCTGGGGGTTAGCTTCGATACCTCGCTGGGAGACCATGAAGCCGAGAAACTTCCCGAGTTGACGCCGAAGGCACATTTGGTCGGGTTGAGTCTCATCCCATATTTGCGCAGCGTTGCAAAGCTCTCTGAGAGGTCCTCGACATGCCGTGGCGCTTCCTTGCTTTTGACCAGCATGTCGTCCACGTACACCTCCATGTTCCGGCCGATTTGCTCCTTGAATACCTTGTTAACCAGCCTCTGGTAGGTTGCACCTGCATTTTTAAGACCAAAAGGCATAACACGGTAACAGTAAGTACCTCGGTCGGTTATGAAGGCGGTCTTTTCTTCATCCTCAGGGGCCATTCGGATCTGATTGTAGCCTGAATAGGCGTCCATGAATGACAGCATCTGGTGGCCTGAGGTGGCATCCACGAGCTGGTCGATCCGAGGGAGGGGGAAGCTGTCCTTCGGGCAGGCTTTGTTGAGGTCGGTGAAGTCGATGCAGATCCTCCACTTGCCGTTCGACTTTTTCACCATGACGACATTTGATAGCCAGCTCGGGTAATTTACCTCTCGGACGAAATTGGCCTTGATGAGTTTGTCTACCTCTTCTTCAATGGCCTTTTGTCGTTCTGGGGCGAAGCTCCTCTTCTTCTGCTTAACGGGCCTGTGCATCTCGTCCACATTGAGATGATGGACGAGAACCTCGGGGCTGATCCCTGGCATGTCGGAGGCGGACCAGGCGAAGATGTCAGCATTGCTTCGGAGGAACCTGATCAATCTGTGCCGAGGCTCTCCTTTGAGCAGCGACCCGATTTTTATGGTTCGGTCGGGTCGAGCTTCGTCCAATGGTACCTCCTCCAATTCCTCTGCCGGTTCTCCCCGTTGTTCGGCGAAGTCCTCGCGAGCGTCTAGCCCATCAACTTTCGGCATTCTAGACTGAAGGCTTGTAACAAAGCACTGCCGAGCCATGGCTTGACTTCCCCGAACAACTCCAACTCCTCGCTCGGTGGGGAACTTCATGGATAGATGCGGGATGGAGACAACTGCCTTGAGGGACATTAGACCGGGCCTGCCGAATATGGCGTTGTATGGGGATCTGAGGTCGGTTACTAGGAAATCTGTCTGTACAATAGTTACAAGGGGCCAGGTTCCTACGCGGACCGTCAGGGTGACGACCCCTTCCGGGACGACGACGTCGCCTGTGAATCCCATCAAGGTGGAATCCACGGCTCGAAGGTTTTCCATGAGTAATTTCATCCTGGCAAACACACCGAGGTACAAAACATTTACCGAACTTCCACTATCAACGAGGATTCGGCTTACATCATAGTTATTCAAATTAAGGGATACAACTAGTGCGTCATCATGGGGGAGCTGTATCCCTAGAAGATCATCGTCGGAGAAGGAGAGTTCGCCCGTCCTTGCCCTCTTTGGCACTGATCCTTCACTGCTGCCCCTGGGGCTCGACCCGCCGGCCTCTTCGATCATGTTGATGCGGCCAATCACGGGCGGATTCGGTGGAGGAGGAGGTTGTTGAAGGTTGGGCTGGCGGTCACCTCCTTGTGGTGGCTCGGGCGCTCTCCTGAACTGATTCAGTCGTCCCCGCTGGATCAGCCTCTCAATCTCATTCTTCAGCTGCCAGCATTCTTCAGTGTTGTGACTGTGCTCCCTATGGTAGCGGCAGTACTTGGTGGGATCTCTTCGGGTCGGGTTCCCTCGGAGAGGTACTGGCCGGGGGAGCTGGCGCTCTATTTCCATGAGGATTTGCGCCCGGGGCACGGTCAATGGAGTGTAGTGATCAAATCGCCTGGGAGGGCTCCGGGAGCGATTCCTTGGTGGCAGCGGAGGGACTCTTTGGCGCGAGGCGGACTTGGTCGACGGGCGGGACGGTGCCTGTCGGGGACTTTAGGCTCCTTCTTCTTTGCCTGCTCGGCGCGGGACTCTCCGCGATTCCTCGACCCTAGCGTACTTGTCCGCCAGGGCCATCATATCAGAGAGACATGGGGGGTAGCTGACTTCCATGGCCAGGTAGAAGTCGCTCTCCTTTGAGACTCCCCCTGCCAGGACGGACATAGCCACCTCATGATTAAGGTGGTCCACCTCTAACATGGCCTTATTAAAACGGCCAAGGTAATTCCTCAAGGACTCCCCCTCTCTCTGCTTGACTTCGGAGAGGGAGTCAGATCTTCGTCGGTGGCGGCGGCTGCTGACGAACTGGCCAATAAAAAGGTGGCTCAGCTCGTCAAATGAATCGACAGAACCTGGCTTCAAAGCATTGAACCAGGTTCGGGCGGATCCTCTGAGGGTGGAGGGGAAAGCGCGGCAGAGGACCGCATCAGATGCTCCGTGGAACATCATTATTGACCGGAAGCTGCTGAGATGGTCGTCCAGGTCAGTGGAGCCGTGGTAGGGTTCGACGGCTGGTAGCTTGACATGGGAGGGGATCACTTCCTCCATGATTCCCTTAGAGAAAGGGATGCCCTGCTCCGCTTTGGGCTGGGACAGATGGGCCTGCTTGGCGGCGTCCAGCTCCTGGCGCATCTCTTGGATCTGACGGCGGATCTCCTCTTCATCGGTCAGAGGAGGAGCTAGGCGTGAGGATCGCAAGGATGGCATCGAATCATGGTGAGATGTCACCGGGGAGAGGGATCGGGCTCGCCGAGATCTGGGAGGATCCCTATCATAACCGCCTCGTGGGACTGGTTTGTCCCCTCTGGGCAGGTGTGGGGGATCCGTGGGTCCATGCGGATCAGAGGAGGAAGCTGCCGGCGAAGAAGGAATTGCCGCCCCTTCTGCAAGTGCGAAGCGGGAGGAGCTGCAAAGCGCTCTTGGACCAGGTGGGTCAGGGTCTGGACTTGTTGGACCAGTGTAGCAAACTGGTCCTGGGTCACTGGGATGGCAGGCGGTGATGGGGTTTCGACCGGTGGAGGCTGCAGCGCTATACCGCCCGTCGGATCAGGCCTCTAGGAAGCGACTGATCTTGGGCTTCAGAGGTTGCTCTTCTCCGGTTGGCCATTAAAGAGGTTCTACTCCAGATTCAGATCTTTGTCTCCTTTCTTCAAGTTTTGATGGGACTTGAGACCCTTCCTCTAGCGCCAATCTGTTGCCGCCAGGATCCGTCCTCCGACTCGGGCGCGGTCGATCTCCAAAGGGGGGCGGACCTGCACAAAAGTCCTCGCGCGAGAGGCGTTGGGAGTGGCCCTCCACGGAAGACCCTTCGACGCTCAAGTCAGTGGAGAAGAAATTGGCGATCAACCAGATAATGGAGAGGTGGATCTCTCTGGGAGGCCTCTCCGGGGGTGGCCAATCAGAAGCTCTAGAGGGCAAGAGCACCGACGAGCTGCTAGCGAGAGCAGGAGAGTGAGAGTGGGGGTGTGCGTGCGTAAGTGTATGCGTACCTGAGGGAATCTGCGAGCGTGATATTTATAGGCTGTCACCTGTGTCTTGAGCGCCTTCTAGAAGGTTCAGAGGTTGTTAGGATACGGAGGTGGATCGAATCAGGCCGTTGTGGGGCTGTTGGAATCCATATCCTGTCTGTTAGGGGATCGACGACCAGGAGAGCTCCTTGATGGCTTGAGATCTGGTTGAGTAGACCTGGGGTAGTTATGATAGGTTCTAGGCCACGTCTCGACATGATTCCTTGTCTAGGATGTTGTTATGGTAAGCCTGGGCTCTCCCGCGTCAGGTTCCATGGAGGTAGGTATTGGATTGTGGATCGCTTGATGAAGCTGGGCCATGGAGACTCGGGGGAAATGAGCTATGGAAACTCAGGGGAGCCGAGCTATGGGAGCTTGGGAAGGACGAGCTATGGGAGCCCGTAGAGGGTGAGCTATGGAGGCCCGGGGAGGCCGAGCTACGGAAGCCCTTCCAGCTACGGAGGCCCAGGGAGGCCGAGCTACGGAAGCCCGGAAGGGCCGAGCTATGGAAGTCCGGAGAGGCCGAGCTATGGAAACCCGGAAGGGCCGAGCTATGGAAGCCCGGAGAGGCCGAGCTACGGAAGCCCGGAGAGGGTCGAGCTATGGAAGCCCGGAGAGGCCAAGCTACGGAAGCCCGGAGAGGCCGAGCTACGGAAGCCCAGGAGGGCCGAGCTATGGAAGCCCGGAGAGGCCGAGCTAGGAAGCCCGGAAGGGCCGAGCTATGGAAGCCCAGGGAAGACGTAGGGAGGAGGTCGGCCTTAGCCGCCTCGCACGGATATTGATGCAATGATGATTTTACCCCCAACACCACTGATGAATCCTTTCCAAATCCTCAGCGACGATCTCTGAAACCACATCGTCGGGACTCATCGTCATCTCGATTGAGAAAAACATCAGGCAAAACGATGAGCGTCGAGAAGGATGAGAGGCCAGACTCTTCAAAAAACAAGACGAGAGGATGCTGCGAACATGCATATATATAGTGCAGTTGTCGCTTTGCTTCCCCGCTAAGGAAGCCGCCTTGAGAAGATGGGGCATCTCGCCCGAGGCATCCGGAACCGCCTTGACAAATGCCCGATCGATCAGAATTTGCGACGTGGCGTAATCCCAACCGTCACTCTCGAAGGAGCCTTACCCCCGAAAGCATAATAACCCTATCGCATTAATTATGGCATCATGGCACGAGCTGTCTCAACCAAGACGTCCCATCCGGGACGTGCCACTTGGACTTATACTCCCTATGCCTGAACCTACGCTTCGAACTAGGGAGTGAAGGGCATGTGTTGGGTGGTAAAATCGTCATTGCATCAATATCTGTGCGAGGCGGCTAAGGCCGACCTCCTCCCTTCGTCTTCCCCGGGCTTCCGTAGCTCGGCCCTTCTGGGCTTCCATAGCTCGGCCTCTCCGGGCTTCCATAGCTCGGCCCTCCCGGGCTTCCATAGCTCGGCCTCTCCGGGCTTCCGTAGCTCGGCCTCTCCGGGCTTCCATAGCTCGGCCCTCTCCGGGCTTCCGTAGCTCGGCCTCTCCGGGCTTCCATAGCTCGGCCCTTCCGGCTTCCATAGCTCGGCCCTTCCGGGCTTCCGTAGCTCGGCCTCTCCGGACTTCCATAGCTCGGCCCTTCCGGGCTTTCGTAGCTCGGCCTCCCCGGGCCTCCGTAGCTCAGCTTCTCCGGGCTCCTGTAGCTCAGCCTTCCCGAGCTCCCATAGCTTGGCTCCCCTGAGTTTCCATAGCTCGTTTCCCCCGAGTCTCCATGGCCCGGCTTCATCAAGCGATCCACAATCCAATACCTACCTCCGCGGAACCTGACGCGGGAGAGCCCAGGCTTACCATAACAACATCCTAGACAAGGAATCATGTCGAGACGTGGCCTAGAACCTATCATAACTACCCCAGGTCTACTCAACCAAATCTCAAGCCATCAAGGAGCTCTCCTGGCCACCGATCCCCTAACAGACAGGATATGGATTTCAACGGCCCCACAACGGCCTGATTCGATCCACCTCCGTATCCTAACAACCTCTGAACCTTCTAGAAGGCGCTGAAGACATAGGTGACAGCCTATAAATATCACGCTCGCAGATTCCCTCAGGTACGCATACGCTTACGCACGCGCTCACACCCCCACTCTCACTCTCCTGCTCTCGCCAGCAACTCGTCGGTGCTCTTGCCCTCTAGAGCTTCTGATTGGCCACCCCTGGAGAGGCCTCCCAGAGAGATCCACCTCCCCATTATCTGGTTGATCGCCGATTTCTTCTCTACTGACTTGAGCGTCGGAGGGTCTTCCATGGAGGGCCACCCCCAATGCCTCTCGCGCAAGGACTTTTGTGCAGGTCCGTCCCCCTTTGGAGATCGACCGCGCCCGAGTCGGAGGACGGATCCCGGCGGCAACAAGATTAAACATTTTGATAAATTTTATCACAGCATTTCCAAAACTGGCATGCTTAAGCAGAGTAAAATAGAAATAATTTAATTAACATCATCTTTTTCCCAACATACTTATGTAACGTTGATATATAATTCCAAAAGCAGACAACTAACCATCATTTCATAAGCAAGAATACTAGAATGTATACTATGGCAAGAATATCCAACCAAACTTATATTGCACATCAATCATGGTTAGACAACAATTTTGGGGTTAACCTTGCAGGTCTAATTAAGAAATATTCATTAAAGAAATCAAATTAACTTTGCTAAATTCTTAGCAACTTCTAGTAAAAAGAAAAATTGATCCTTAGCTGTTGAAAATTTTTTTTTGTTCTTCGTGAAAAAAATCCTTCTTCCTAGAAATTGCTAGAAATTTATTCTATAAAATTAAATGCATAGAGAAATTAAAATTAAAATAAGTTGAGAATCAAGCTTGGATCGAGGCGTGTTTGACACTGCCCTAAGAATCAGTTTTTGGCCCTTCGTGCATGTTGTTAGCGATATGTTCCTAAGATACAATGATCCAGCTTGATCTGAACCTTCCACCACGAGCACGATCGTATGAAGGTGCAAACCCAACAACTTTGAGATGTCCAAGAAAAGATCAATGGTAACAATAAAAATAATATAATAAAAGAAAAAAGAATTCTCTGATTGATTCATTCTTCAATCTGAATTCTTAGCCTATTTATCAGTGTTTTGAAAATCGGATCGGATCGACTGGTCCAACCGGTCATCAGTCTGATCTGATTTTATTATTAAAGTTAACCTTTTTATGACTCGATGAAAACTGAAAAAACCCAGTCGAGTTTTGAACCGATCCAACCTAGTTTTTAGATTTTTTTTAATTTTTTATTTAAATTATATTTATATTTTATTATTTTATATTATTAAAATAAAAATTAATTATAATATTATTCGATTTGATCAAACCGATTCATTTAATTCAATCGATTAACCCACGATCTAAATGTTAAGCCATTGTCGTTTTCAAAACATTGCTATTTATACACTTAGCCAAAAAAAAATTCCAATGGCTTGGCCATAATAATCTTAAGGAAAACACTTTGTACACCGCCCTCGGTGCAGCAAGGCCTACGTGGGCTGCACCGCCTCTTCCGATTGGTCCATGTGGCTCTCATGTGGCCTGACATGATGGGATAGAATAGCAGGAGGATAATGTTACTTTTTGATCGTACATCCATTAAAAGTCGTTTAGCCTTTACCATTGGTATGAAGACGAAAATGCCCTTTCCCTCCAGCCTACTTCAACCCGCCATCTTATTTGGATTTTGCTGATAAAAAATCGTAAGGTTCTGGGGTGTCGTGGGTCTTGAACTAGGGGTGTCATGGGTCTTGAACTGGGGGTGTCGTGGGTCTTGAACTGGGGTGTCGTGAGTCTTGAACTAGGGGTGTCATGGGTCTTGAACTGGGGGTGTCGTGGGTCTTGAACTGGGATGTCGTGGGTCTTAAACTAGGGTGTCGTGGGTCTTGAACTATGGGTGTCATGGGTCTTGAACTGGGGGTCGTGGGTCTTGAACTGGGGTGTCGTGGGTCTTGAACTGGGGGTGTCATGGGTCTTGAACGGGGGGTGTCGTGGGTCTTGAACTAGGGTGTCGTGGGTCTTAAACTAGCGGTGTCATGGGTCTTGAACTGGGGGTGTCGTAGGTCTTGAACTGGGGTGTCGTGGGTCTTGAACTAGGGTGTCGTGGGTCTTGAACTAGGGGTGTCATGGGTCTTGAACTGGGGTGTCGTGAATCTTAAACTAGGGTGTCGTGGGTCTTGTTCAAGAGATTCCTGGACAAGGCGTGCAGCATCACCTCCGGGAGGCTCCTGCTGAGGCGGAAGCCGTGGCGCCCGGCATCGTCCTCGTCCTGCACTGCGCAGCCGTAGGCGTCGTTGCTTGCACCGAGGTGAGTGCGGACGAGGCACTCGACTACATATGCTTCAAGCCTTCCGACGACTGCAAGCTCTCCACCGAGCTCTGCGCCGAAATCGTCCAGCGCAACGAAAACTTGGGCCTCGCCGAAATAGTACTGCTTCTTCCCTCTTTGAGCTAAATTTTAGTTCAAAAAGCCATGTCGAAGACCGTGGAGGAGATCCGTAAGGCTCAGAGGGCCGAGGGCCCGGCGACGGTGCTCGCCATTGGCACCGCCAACCCTCCTAATGCCATGTACCAGGCCGACTACCCTGATTACTATTTTTGGATCACCAACAGCGAGCATCTCACCGAACTCAAGGAGAAATTTAAGAGAATGTGTAAGTCTATATATATATATATATATATATATATATATATATATATATGGCCATACTATACGTACATCTATTTACGTTCAATAAAGTGATAAACTTCCATGCATGCTCCTGTTTTTTAGTTTCGGTTGTAAAAAGAGAGATAAAGAGCGTGGGATGGAGAAGTCATAAAGAGAATGCAAATTTGTGGAGTCCATTCCTTCAAGAATCGTGCCTTTGTAATGTAGATTAAGATTAAGACAAGAAACAACATGGCTATTAGTTTCATTAGCTTTCACACAAGTTACACCTAATTAAATAAAAAGGCAAGGGAGAAAATGACAACAAGTTACACCCACGACACCGCTAGTTGAAGACCCACGACACCTTTAGTTCAAGACCCACAATACTCCTAGTTCAAGACCCACGACACCTCAGTTCAAGACCCATGACACCCCAGTTCAAGACCCATGACACCCCTAGTTCAAGACCCATGACACCCCTAGTTCAAGACCCACGACATCCCAGAACCTTACGATTTTTTATCAGCAAAATCCAAATAAGATGGCGGGTTGAAGTAGGCTGGAGGAAAAGGGCATTTTCATCTTCACAACAATGATAAAAGGCTGAACGACTTTTAATGGATGTATGATCAAAAAGTAACATTATCCTTCTGCTATTCTGTTCCATCGTGTCAGGCCATATGGGAGCCACGTGGATCAATCGAAAGAGACGATGTAGCCCACGTAGATCTTACTGCAACGGGAGCGGTGTACAAAGTGTTTTCCTAATCTTAAAGGCCAGATAGTCATTGGCCCGTCAAAAACTATTTACAAAATGTACTGGACATTGAAGAACGTTGGCCCTTTCACGCAACGCTCCCGTCACTCGCGCACGTAATACTCACGTGAGTCGATGAACGTCTGCGAGCATTCTGCTCGCGGGTTTTTTCTTTATTTTATTCAAACTTTTCCAATAAAATTGAGGGGAAGATGGCGAGGAGGAGGCTGCTTCTATTGCTGCTCTGCGTCACGGTTCTTGTGCCCATCGTTTTCTTCACCGATCGGCTCGCCACCACCTCCAATTCCATCTGTAAGTCCCCATAGTAGAGAAGGATTGATATATAAAAGATCTTGATGAGCGTATTTCTTGAATGCTGCCTAATATTTCCAGAAAAAAAATTTGTTTCTGGTCCTCCTCACGTTTTTTGAGGAAAACTGATCTGTCTGACGCTGTTTTTGTTCTCTTTTTTGTCGTCTTGTTCAGTGAAGAGCGGCTTTGCTGATGACTTTTCCGATCGGGTAAAGTCCTATTCTAGCTTACATGATTTGATTTAACTATCCTTATCGATAGCTTGGTAAAGAAATCTGAGCAATATTTATTCATTTCTTGAATTTTCTTTCCTTTGATTCTAGAGTATTCTAAACGTTCGTCCCCGGGTATTCTGTTTTTCCTTATTCTATTTTTTTTTCCGATTTTTTCTCGATTTTATTTTTTAAAGATCATCGGGGACTTCTTGATTTCTGTACTTTTTTTTTGGGTGATTAAATCTGGCTACAGGAGTCCTCTGGTACTGTGAGAGAACCAATCCAGACCGTTCATCCTGATAGTTTGAACAATTCAGAACAGATCTCAGCTTATTCAAGAGAGCGATTGCTGGCATTGGCAACAGAAGGCAGGGATCTTGCTGAATTTGTTTCTAAGAATTTTGTGTTTTAATTTATTTCTTGTATTTTCGAAAACTAAAACTTTTATCATAACAATTTAATAATTTTTAATCAAAAAATAGTAAGTGCATAATTTTCATGCATGAATTTGTGAAGCATCCATGAGATGGGATTAGCCTAAAATGGTCAATAATTTGATGGTTATATCCTAAGAAGGCATCCATGAAACTAAGGATCTTGTGGCCAGATGTGGCGTCCACCAACTGATCGATCCGAGGCAACGAAAAGCTGTCCTTGGGGCACACCTTGTTAAGATCGGTGAAGTCAACACACATCCTTCAGCTCCCGCTGGCTTTACGAACCATTACCACGTTAGCCAACCAGTCGGGATAGTGGACCTTCCGAATGTGGCAGGCGGCCACCAGCTTACGAACCTCCTCGTCAATGGCTTTCTGCCGATCGAAGGCGAAGCTTCTCTTCTTTTGCCGGACAGGCCGGCATCCTGGGTTGATGTTGAGTTGATGGGTAATTATCTCTCCAGGTATACCCAGCATGTCAGACGCCGACCATGCAAAGATGTCAAAATTGGCCAGCAAGAAAGTGAGAAGTTGATCGTGCGCCTCCTCGGGGAGTAGGGCTCCGACCTGGATCGTTCTCATCGGGTCCTCCCCCAGTAGGAAGGTTAACAGGTGCTCTACTGGCTCCCCTCTCCTCTCCAAATCTCGGGGGTTGAGCGATTCTAGTGCTGGTGTAGCCGTCACCCCCTGAGGGCTAGGGGCCATATGATAACAGAGTGGTATTGGGTTTCGCTCACCCCACATCTTTCCGACTCCTTCGCTGGTGGAAAACCTCACAAGCAGTCTCTTGGTGGAGATGACGACGTCCAAAAGGTTCAGACCGGGTCTCTTGAGGATGGCGTTGTAGGCCAGGGAACCCGAACAACTAAAAAATTCATGAAGACCGTGCTTTGACACGATGGCATCTCGGCGGTAATCGAAAGGGTGACCTCCCCCTCAACCCTTACGGAATCTCCAGTGAAACCCATCAGGGGCATGGTAACAGGCCGGAGGGAGCTAGGAGACAAATCCATTCGAACAAAGGCATCATAACTCAAAATGTCAACTGAGCTCCCACTGTCAACTAAGATTTTTTTACAGGGTGCTTCGCGATCGTCATTGACATGACAATGCTGTCATCATTATTGTTTACCACCCCCTCTAAGTCCCTTTTAAAGAAGGGAATTACAAAATCTAGTCCCTCATCTCCCCGTGGCCTCTTGGAGGCGCTGCCTGCCCCCTAGAAAATCATGGCTATAGTCTTCTCGGTCGGGGCATTATCAATGCTGACCAAAGGTGGTGGAGGTGCCGACGGGCCGAGCACACTCGGGTTCCCCCTCTAGACGAACTTCCCTAGGTGGCCACACTGGATAAAGTCCTCAATTATCTTCTTCAGCTGATGATAGTTTTCAGTGTCGTGGCCATGGTCCCGATGAAAATGACAGTAGAATTTCTTTTTGCGGGGGTCCCTGGCTTCATGGGTGGAGGGCGTTGAAGATACGACTCGCCCTCGATCTTCATCAGAATGTGGTATATTGGGACGAGCAAAGGGGTGAAGGGTCCCTCCCTGGGAGCGAGTGCTCGCAGTTGGTTGTTTGGTCGGCGGAGAAGTTCGGGCCTCCTGGGTCAAGCCTTAGCAGGCTCGGGATGGGCTTGCTTCTTGCTAGAACTCCAATCCGCCTTGCGCTATAAGGAGTCGACCTCATCGGCACGGATATATTTCTGCACCTGGCTTAGTAGTTCGGCGTAAGAGCCGGGCGGCTTCTTGTCGAGGGAGTAGGCGAAGCGAAAGGGGCAGAGCCCTCACTTTAAGGCTAGAGTGGCCACTAAGTCCTCAAGGTTATAGACCTCAAGGGTAGCTTCCTTGAATCGGGCGGCAAAGTCCATCAGCGACTCGCTGCTCCTCTGCTGGATGCAGAACAAGTTGTCTGCCACCAGCGGGATCTTTCGGCATGCATCGTAGTGTGCCAAAAAGGCCCTCTCTAGCTGCCAGAAAGAGTTGATGCTATGCAGCGGCAAGCAAGAGTACCAAGCTTGGGCCGCCTTCCTTAGAGTGGCGGGGAAGGCGATGCAAAGAAGGGAGTCAATTGCCCCCTAGACCTGCATCAGGACCTTGTAACTCTCCAGGTGGTTTAGGGGGTCGGTGGTGCCATCGTACGGGTCAAGCTAAGGAAGACAGAACCGGGTTAAGATCGGCTCCTCTATGATGCAGTGAAATAGCGATGGACGGCTTTCGTAATCCATCTTCGGCGGGTTGGTGATCCTGCGGTTGAGCTCCTCCAGCCGCTGGTTGTATTCATGTAGCCATCGCTCGGCCTGGCGAGCAATCCGACCGTCAAAGGACCCCTCCCTTGAAGATTTCGAGGATGGAGAGGGGTGGCGGCGATGTAGACGTGTGCGCTCCGCATCCTTCCCAAGCCACCACTTAGGGGAAGCGCTGGCATGGCGAGAAGGGGACCGGGGCCTCTTAGAGGCTTCCCGACGATGGTGCCTAGGCAAAGCGCGGCGGTGGCGGACCTTCCGGTCGGGAGACCTCCCCCGAGTAGAATGCTAGCTGGGTTAGACCACCCCCGAGACTGATGAGGGTGGCCCCGGCTATCGCTTTGCGACTGCTGGCTGCTGCTACAATACCTGGACCATTGCCACCAGCGATTGGACTTGCATGGTGAGGGCGGCGATCTAATCATCTTGCTGCAGTGGCGGCGGCAACGGCGGAGCGGGAACGCTGCCCTGGGGAGCAAGGGGGCCAGCCTCCGACGGCTCATCTCCCTGGCGATGCCCTCGGCATGGTTGTAGAAACCTCCTGCGCATGTGTCACCATCATCCTCTCGACTGCTCAGGGAACAAGAGTTTGTAGCTGGCTGGTTTGAAGCTTACTTTCTCTCCCCCCTACCTAGCGCGCTAATCTATTGCCGCCAAGTCACGTTCCTCTAACGCCAGGAAATGAAGATCCTCCTCCTCGAAGAAGCTCATGCAAGAAAGTCCTCGGGGACCAATTGCACCGGTGGGAACCTTCCGATGCTCAAGTAAGCAACTCAAGAACAGTGAAGAAATAGAGCTAATAGCAAATAGCCAGAGAGCTTAAGTTTAGATCCCTTCCCTCGTTGTGAGTGTAGATTCTTATACTGGTTCGAAGATCCCCTTTCCCGCTCTCGATAGGTGGCTAATTCCGAGGCGTTGTTGTCCGGTAGTAGGTAGGTGGCCAGGTTGACAGAGACAGGTTACAGCTGACACTGAGCATGTCAGAGGTATCTTGTCCCGCCAGTCATCCGCCAGGCGCGGCACCACAGGTGGCAGGTGGGCCTAGTATGTCAGACAGGTGTCGCTATAGATAGTGGCCACATGCAATCGCAGACAATTAGTGGGCCACATGGCAGCTGCAGGCGGTTGTAGGGCCATGTGGTAGTGTTAGGTGGGTCAAGATAGTGGGGACTTGAGGTCCGAGCCGAGAGGACTTGAGGTCCGAGGCCAAGGGGACTTAAGGTCTGAGGCCGAGGGGACTTGAGGTCCGAGGTCATGGAGATCTGCAGCCAGAGGCCTGGGATCGAAGGCCGAGGGGGTCTCGGAGGCCGAGGCCGAGGGGCCTCGAAGTCCAAGGCTGGGATTCCGTCAGTTGCTTCTTTTGTCAACTCTAACGGGGCTTGATCAGCCACATCATTCTGGTTACAGAATTACCATCAAGAGGCTATAGAGAGCACAAAATCCGAGTGCTTTCGGCAACCAATGATGAGACTCAATCAGAGAGGAGAGCAGGAGTGATGGCTTGGAGAAACTCAAGCCAGCCGGTTGCCGAGAAAAAGGGGACAGGATTCCAGAAGATGATCGGAGAAGCCACCCCATCAAAGGAGCAGATAGTTTGGTCATCAAAATTTGGGTTATTATCGTGTAAACTAATCTTCCGAGTTAGAATTGTGTGATAGCTAAGTAAACAAATGATACATGATGGCTTCTTTGTTCATATTTTATTATGACTTGGTCGCCAAGTTTAATGGCTTAGGCACATGTTAGTGAGGAAAATGCCTCATTCTAATACGCCGGGATTTTCACCACATTCTCATCCTCAGATGGAAGCACGTGAACAGTATGCTACATGCGCCTACCATAGTCAACCCATTCTTCCTTCTCTCTGCCTTGACTCCGTCAAAGTCTCCATCGTCCAGCTGATCACAGCAGTTGCTCCCCTTCGAACGTAACGCAGAGCCAGCATCAAGGTTGACACTTCGACAATAGCCATGGCCCAGGCCGAAGCCGACCATCGAAGCAGCAACGACAAAGGCTGCTAGAAGAAATATTGGGCTGAAGAGTAGTAGAAGAGGTGAAGCTACGAGGAGGAGGGTCATGGAGGCTAAGAGAATGAAGCCCATCATACCGAGTAATGGGCCTCCAACAGCGAGGGCGGAGAGCACAGCGTAGAGGATGATGGTGAGACCGATTTTGTGCTCGATGCGGCTGCTCTGCCATCTTAGTGGGTAAGCACTATTTTTTTTGTACCAATCACACAACTCTGGTGCTAGGCAGCCTAAAAGATCAAGAGTAACCCTAGAGGGATGAAGGGATCTCGTCCTTTAAGATCATGATCATCCAACGAAATGCTATGCAACGAAGGAGGCAACCCAGTCAGCCACTATATTCGCCTCCCAATAGATATGGCGGACTAAAACCACAAAACTCTGCAGAATCCTTTTAATGTCACATAGAAGAGGGGGCGCATCGTAGAGATCCAATCTATCCTGAATCCAGCTGATGACTACCGAAGAGTCCCTTCGATGATAATCCTTTCAGCTAGCCCGTGGTTGTTGTATCGCTCTAGTGATGCCATCCCATGTTGCTCTGAGCTCAGCAAAGGAGATAGAAGGCACATGAAGGAAGGTACCTTCAGCCGCTAGAAGACTCCCTCGTCATTTCGAATGACATATCATGCTTCGCCCATCGCACCTCGGACACTACCGTCAAAGTTCACTTTGACAAACCCCAGAAGAGGAGGGAGCTCTCAAAAGATGTAGATCGACCTGCATGCGGGCCATGTAGAAGCAACATGAGAGTCCCAGGAATCTGGGGTAGCTAGAGATGACACCACATCAAAATGATAATACTATGTCGCCAAGAACCTAACTCTCCAGAGCACCCAATGGACTGGATGGTCTCAGCCTCGAAGGTCTCCGCATTTCTGGATAGCCAAATCTGATAAGCAATATAGGCTACGTATCCAGCCTCCTGAGCCTGACTTTGATGAAGGTACTAAAGGAAAGGACGTCGCTGCTCACCATCACTGGACCTCAAGTCTAGTCCCCGGCAAGCCTCCAAATCGGCCTTGCCCTAAATCAGCTCAGGATTGCATGCTTCATGTGTTGGTTAATCTTTTGTAGGCTACAGGTATGCTTTTAAAATTTTCTAAAATAAATATGCAATGAAGCAATAAGATATTCGATCTAATCCAATATCAGCCTACAACAGGATTAATATATATAAATTATATATATAAAGGTATAAAAAAAGTACATAGATCAAATCTATGTAAATACAAATAACATAGATCATATCTATATTTGTGGCCTAGTATCTTAGATCATATCTAAGTCACCAGTAACTATTGAATCTTTTATCTTTGGATGCTTAATAACTCTCACAGCAATAAAAGGTGATGGTAGGTACAACTTCTGCAAGTCACACAAAGGTGTATGGCCTTTACAGGTGATCCACATGGGTTCTGATCCTAACCAGCCTCTTCGAAGTGCTAGCTCCTCTCCAAGGCTTCAATGACAAGATTTCTTCTTTTTAATACAAGGTGCTCTTGGAGTTGTCTAAAAGATATATAGGAAACCTTTTTACCCCTGGCTTTATAGCCAGTATCCCTTTTACCCTAAAATTTTTTATCTCCCTTTCTTTTTCTTTTCCAACGTTTCTTGGAAGATAAGGAAGAAACCCTTCATCTTCTTTTCACCAAAAAAAGTTAAAAGTTAAGGAAGAAACCCTTCATCTTTTTTTTTTTAGTTAAAAACCAAAAAAAGGTTAGAAGTTAAGGAATGAGGGGTAATTAAGGAGAGGTCATTAACATCCATTTTAAATTCAAACTTAAAATTTTGAATTCAAAATTCAAACTTCAAACTTGAAATTAAAATCAATTTGAAATTTAAATTCATAATTTAAATTTAAACAGGTAAGGATGTTAACATTAGGCTTACCTAAATTTGAGCCTAAACCAAATCCTATTTGATTTGACCCAGATATTCATAGCTCAATCAAATTGAGCTAGTCAGCAATCGTATTGCCAATTTAATCCTTCAATTATTTACTAACATTTAGTTTTCAATCGTCTAGTCAGGCAAAATCCCCTATGGTGTGTGACCCCATAGGTTCGAACACTAAGCCAGTAGCACTGGAACACTTTCAATACTAATTGAAGTCGCCATCTAGTAATGACACCCGATGTCCAGATAGGTCAAAGGTTGCTGAACAATAATCAAGAACCTCTGGCATATGGTTACCATATAATTATCCCTTTGACCTCAAAATGCTAAGGATGACTTAGGGTTTAACTGCCAACCCTTAATCAGCACATCCATAAAGTGTCTCAATCTTCACAAGTCCTATGACTTCTCACAAGGACTACCCTGGCCAAGGTTTTGCTAAATTAAAATACAGTGAGACATTTACTCCAAACTATTTGGAGGGGTCAATCCCATCTTGATCCATTCACTACTCCATAAGTACTTTACTGCACCCAGAAACCTTCTGTCACTGGATTAAAAATTCAGATAGTTCAGCACCAAAGTAAGTAGGTTGCTTGCAAGCTACCATGATGATCTTAGGTTAGAGGGACACTTATATCCATATCCCTTCACGAACACTTCTTGGCAAAAGAGTGTCCGCAGATTGGTCATGTTCAGTGAGATGTCATATACCTTACCTGCATGTCATACCAGTGTCACCACACTCCTTGAGAAAAAGGACAACCAACCCATATAACATACAATGACCTTTACTTGATACATAGTTGTCCTATAACTATATTGTTGCCCAGATGTAGTAACCCAAGAGGGGGTGAATTGGGTAATTAAAAATTAATTACTATGCAGGTATGTGCTTTAACACTAATTTAAATTTGATTTGCAGCGGTGTAGTGAAGTGTACAAAATAATAATAACAGAGAATTAAACAACCACAAACACAAGAGAATTATAGTGGTTCGGTGCCAAACTCAGCACCTACATCCACTCCCCAAAACCTTTGGAAATTTCACTAATCGTATCACAACGATTACAACCTCTAGCCTTCCCCGACTAGCCCTCTTGTTTATACGGCACAAGGTAGCCAAACCCCTAGCCTTTCAGGCTAGTCTCTTGTTTAACGGCACAAGGAAGCCAACCCCTAGCCTTACCAGACTAGTCCTCTTGTTTAATGGTACAAAAAGCCAACAAGAACCAAAGGGTTAATCTCTAACCCTATTACAAAATTTTAGAAATATAAGAATGAGTAGCTCCTACAATGAGCAAATATTCAAGATATACTTTACAAATTTGAAGCAATATCCTCAGCAATAAATGAACAACATCAAGGTAGCTGAAGTCTTAATTGCTTGAGGGCTTTAATGGATCTGGACGACCTTTGAGCAATGAATGATCTTTGAATGCACAGCAACTAGCTTTAACCACTCGAAAAATATGCAATAAAAGCTCTTTTTCTTGGATTTCTTTCTCTTGTATTTTTCTTTTTTAGATTCATCAAGTTGTTCTTCAAATCCCATCTATTTATAAGCATCCAAAAAAATATCCATTAGATACATTTGACATAAGTGAAAAGAAAAACGGGAAGTAAAAATAACCGTTGAGATTATTTCCCTTAAGCATTGAATCCACTTGAGGAAGAAAAACACTGTCATAACATAAGAAATCAAAAGTTAATATAGCTGAAAATAGCAATGTATTAGAGAGAAGAGAGAGAGAGAGAGAGAAAGAGAGCACGCTCAAAAGCTTGAGTGGTAGCTGACTGGAATTAATTCCAGGTAGCTGAAGTCCTTGAAGTCGATCGGCCAGGAAGGAAGAAAGAGCCCCAGCTAGCTATCTAGCTAGCTCCTTGAAAATGCACGGNCACATGGAACTGCAGGTGACAGGTGAACTACATGAGACCGCAGGTGGTAGGTAGGCCACATGGCAGTTGCAGTCAGTAGTGGGCCACGTGGGCGTCGAAGTTGATGCCACTCTAGAGTCGGTGTCGAGGCCGACGCTGGAGTCAGTGCCAAGGCCGACTCTGGAGTCGGTGCGACGATGCCGAGTTGATGCTGGAGTCGATGTTGAGGTTGACGCTGGAGTGGGTGCTAAGATTGAGGCTGAGGGTGACACGTTGGACCATAATGAAGGATTTTAGTTGTCAGATTTTCCTCCATTAACTGTAACGTGGCTAGATCAGTCATATCAGATGCCCTCTCGTTCCCAAGCTCGTGCGGTCACATCTCTCACTGAGCGAAAGAAGCGTAGACTTCTGACGCCCTCAATCCTCGCCTATGATTGATTGTGGGCCCATGCCTCGGGGGAAGGTCAAATCTCTCCCATTTAAGGAAGTATGGGACATTGTACCACCATCGTGCAAAAGATTCTTTCTCTGAAACCGAAGAGATTTTTCTTAGAATTGAGGCCATCTCTCTCGGATAAAGCGGTAGCCATCATTGTGGTGATGTCATTGATGTTCCATCATTGGCCGCAGATCATCCTTTGCGCTCCTAGCCGAGGTGTTTCACCTTGGGCTAATGAGATCATGCAGTGGGGGGTAACGCCTTTAATAGGAGAGGTCCATGTGGCGGATCGAATAAGGTGGAACGATTCGAACATCAGGCATAAAAAAGGGGGGCCATCCCTGTCATCGAGCTCCTTGTGCATCTGAAGCTTTCTTGTTTCTCCTAAAACTTGAGTCCTCAGGGCCCCTCTCCTTCGAACCCTGTGTTCGTTGTCTCCTTCCTTGCTTCAGGTTAGTCATTTCTGACCTCTCTTTGTTTTCTTCCTCATGGGCCCTGATAGGAAGGGCAAGAAGCCCGTAGTAGTCCCTTCATCCTCGTCCTCCTCCGAGGATAGGATTCCATTGACACAGCTATGGGCTGCAAGCGAAATCTTAATCCGGGACCATTCGGCAGCCACGACACCACCGTCACCATCCGTAGCTCAGCCGCCACCTAGGGCTAGTAGGGCACCTTCTCCGGTCGTTGCTCTCACCTCGGCGGGTTCGGAGAGGATCACCTCCACCATTACCTCTGTAGACATAGAGTCCCTTAAGGTAACATATAAGATCCCTAGGGAGGTCTGATTGTCTATCCTTGGACCTAGCGACAGAGTGACCTTTGGTCCTTCCAAGGGAATTGCCCTGTACAAGGAGTTCCTTAGGGCCTTCAGCTTTCCCTCCACCCCTTCATTGCTAGTCTTCTTCATAGGTACACATCATCGACGCAGTTGGTTCGAATTTCGTTCGGACCATCTGTGCCTTCATGGTGTGTGTGGTTACCTTGGCATAGTGGGCCGAGTATTTTTGTTCCATAGTTTGTATGCCCTCCATCACCAGTCTGATACCGAGTGGTGGCTATTCACATTCAGACCTAGTCGAGCCATCAAACTTAACCTTCACTCCTCTATTAAAGGATGAAAAAATCTGGTTCTATTTTGCACACATCGAGGGGGCGAGGCAGAGTTGGGGGATCCGAACCTAGAGCCGAATAAGAACTCGGCGGTGATTCCAGAGGACCAGGAAGTCTATGAGCAGCTATTGTCCTCTCGGGTGCCCATTTGCCGAGAGCTTCTATCGGAGGAGAATCTTCGGTATGCTGGTTTGGCCCCGAATGATGGTGAGCGACTGTGTCCTTCCTTCCCCCCCCCCCCCCCCCTTCTTTTTTTTTACTAACTCCTGGCACGTGTAGATATGAGGATATCCACAGACGTCGTGAAGAGGGCGGTGAGAAGAGGAGGCGACCGCTGGCGATGATGCTAGGAGGTCAGAGAAAAGGTCTCATCCCCGATCTCGATCCCTCCACGTGAGCACCAGATGACTCCGTTGATCGATCTCACCGCCCAGTTAGCCCAGGAGGAGGCGAAGTGGCCCCCTCAATAATGGAACCGGTCCCTCGGAGATGGAGTCGCCCCCTCAGAGACAGTACCAACCCCGGAAGAAGGCCTGCCAATGGGGTAGCAAGCGGGTGAGGAGGCCTCGACGATGATAGAGTTGGCAACGGAGGAGGCCGTCGTCGAAGGGGTCGAGCATGAGGAGGCACCACCCGTGTTCGGCCCCATGCCCATGACCTCGGTGGCAGTCGGACCTTCTGAGGCGAACAAGATGGTGGTGATCCTGTCGCAGTCGTCTTTGATGAACCACCACTGTAAGGCACAACAGTTGTTGGCTCGGGCGTGCCCACCAGAGTTCCGAGAGGAGCTCAAGCACCAACGGGCCATGGATGTTTTTGACGATGCACTTGTGACTCTGCTCCGGGTAAGTATTTTTTTGTTCCTTCGCAAGATTTTCTTGCCATAGTACATACTGACAAGAAGTATTTTCATGCAGACGGTGAACTCCATGTTTGCCGCTCGAGACATTGCCCTCGAGCTGACATGATCGTCACCCGCACCCGGAGGGACCTCTCCGCCGCTCAAGCATGAGATGAGAAGGCTGAGGGCTCACTGGAGTCAACCCATGCCGAGTGGGCAAAGGAACTCCTGGCCACCCAAGAGTCGAGTCGTGAGTGGGAGGCCCGATTCGAGGAGGCAAAGAGCCAGGCGGCAACAGAGCTCGAGTTCGCCCGGGTTGCCGAAGCAAAGCTTGGGGTCATCATGGCCAGGCTGGAGGTGCGCGACCTTTAGCTCCACACCATCACCTTGCAAATGAGGGTGGCCAAGGAGCGGGCCATCGACACCGAGGCGATCGCTCGAATGGCTGATGCCAGGGCGGCTGATGCTGAGGTGGATATGCGCACAGCGATGGCGAAGGCATTGGAGATGGAGGCGGCGGTGCGAGCTACTGAGGAGAGGGCCACAACGGCCGAGAGGAAGGCTGCGGCGGCGGTGGAGCACTATCGGGGCTCTGCCGATTTTGAGGAGGAGCTGGCGGATGCTCTATCGGAGTCTACCTGCAAGGCTTCAAGGACTGTAAGGAGAAAGTGGCTAGGGTCTTCGGCATTATGGGCCTTGACGACCTCGAGCCTTATGATGATGAGGAGCCGAAGGGGCGTCGGCTACGGAGAGACCAATCGATGATGGATCAGCACCGGTCGATGACGGACCGACACCTGCTGAGCCCTGAAGGCCTTACCTCTTCCTCTTTGCTTTATCTTTATACCGAAGTTCGACTTGATTCGGCGTTTTATAAACTTTTTGACAATTAATGAAAAGCAAACTTCCTTTACAAATTTGGAATACTTAGCTTTTTAGCGCGTTCCATTGTTCCGCCTTGCACTTGTGCGAATCCATGATGGGGCCACGCTGCCCTTGGCCAGATTGAGTGCTTGTCAACCTGCGTTAAGTCAATCTGGAGTAAAGACTTACTGGATCGGCAGCCTTAAATCCCTTTCGTTGGCTAAGGGGATGCCGCCTAATGGTTGTTGGCCATTGGCTCTGGGTCAGTACTGAGGCCGACTCTGGGGTCGGTGCTACGAGCCTTTTGAAACCCCTAAGGGTGACTCGGGAGTCGTTGAGACCAAGCTCGAGAGCCTTTTGAACCCGGAGGGTGACTCGAGAGTGGTTGAGACCAAGCCCGAGAGCCTTTTGAACCCTGGAGGGTGACTTGGGAGTCGTTGAGACCAAGCTCGAGAGCCTTTTGAAATCCATCTTGTAGAGCTAATTGGATGAGAGGAAAGGACACTCGAACTTATCTTTATTTCAATTAGTTAAATGTGTACATCACTGATAGTACCGATGGAGGTTATCTGCATACTAAGTGCAGGGGAGTGACTTTCGTCTAGTCCTTAGATCCAGTACGCTCTGCGATGAAGTGCTTCGATGACCCGGTAGGGCCTCTCCCAGTTTGGGGATAATTTTCCCCCTCCATAGGCTTTGAGACTTCAGCTCTTCTGAGGACCAAATCCCCAAAGAGAAATACCTTGGAGCGGACATGGGCGTTGTAATATTTTGCAGCCCATTGGCGATAGGCAGCCATCTTGAGCCATGCCTGGTCATGCGCCTCCTCGATAAAGTCAAGGTTGGCCCTTAGTTGAGTAGGGTTGTTCTCCTCGTCGTATGACTCCACCCAGGGGTTGGGGATGCTAATCTTCATGGGAATGACCGCCTCTGATCCAAACACGAGGCTGAAGGGGGTCTCTCCAGTGGGGGTCCTTGGCATCATGTGATATGCCCACAGCATGTTTGGAAGCTTATCCACCCAACTACCTTTAAACTCATTCAGTCGTGTTCTGAGCCCCTAAAGGATGGTCCGGTTTATAACCTCGGCCACCCCATTTGTCTGTGGTTGGCCGATGGAAGTAAACCACTGGCAGATACCTAGTTCGGCGCAGAATTCTTTGAAAGGGATGTTATCGATCTGCCGGCATTGTCGATGATAAGGGTGCGGAGTAGCCCAAAATGGCAAATGATGGACTTCCAAAAGAAAGACCTCACCTTACTCTCAGTGATCTTTGCCAATGCTTTGGCTTTAACCCACTTAGTGAAGTGGTCGATGATGACAAGCAGGAACCTTCGTTGACCGGAGGCCGGAGGGAATGGTCCCAGGATGTCCATCCCTAATTGGGCAAAGGCCATGGGATTGAGAGAGGACTCGGTTGGGAGGTTGGCTGCCACTAGATATGAGCATGTCGCTGGCAGCTATTGCACTTCTGGACCAGCTCGACATCATCCTCTCGCATAGTCAACCAGTAGTACCCCTGGCGCAAGGCTTTGTATGCCAGCACTCTGCCCCCCAGGTGGTTCCCGTATATGCCTTCATGAATCTCCCAGAGGATATAGTTGGCATCCATAGGGCCAACGCATTTGAGGAGAGAATAGGAAAAAGACCTCCAATATAGTCGCCCGTCCAGCAACAGAAATTTAAAGGCTCTCCATTTGAGTAGCTTGGCATCCACATGATCAACAGGAAGGTGCCGTCGGTGAGGTAGCGATGTATACGTCCATCCATGTAGGTTCTTGGGCGACTGACAGAGCTTCTTCTATCACATCGATGCTTGAGACCTCCAGGTGCTCCACATAGGTTCCCCCAGGGCCCCATCCGCTGAGGTGGCCAACTGGGACAAGGCATCAGCTCTAGCGTTTTTGCCCTTGGGGATGTAGTTGATGCTAAAGTAAGCAAAGAATGAGGTCTGTGATTGGACTTTACTCAGATATTGGGATATAGTGGAGTCCCAAGCTTCGTGCTCTCCAATGATTTGTCCGAAGACGAGCTAGGAGTCGATGAAGGCTCTGAGGTGCTTTACTTTGAGCTCCCTCAGCTTTATTGCCGCAGCAAGGTTTCGTACTCGGCTTGGTTATTAGTGGCTTTGAAGAGAAATCGAAGGGTGTATTCCACCACCATCTCCTTCGGGCTTGCGAGAATGAGACTCGCCCCGCTCCCTTGGGAGTTTGAGGCACCGTCTATATGAAGAATCCAAGCCTCTCCCGCTCCTTCGGGCTCGGCGTTTGAGGTCGTTGTAGGGGCTCTTCTAGCGGCTCTCCGGTCCAAGCGCATTCGACAGGAAGTCCACCAAAACTTGGACTTCGTGGCTGATCCTAGATGAATGATAGGTTGAACTCTCCAAGGTTAACCGTCCACTTAGCCAGCCTGCCGAAGGTGTTAGGATGGGACAATATCACCTAAAGAGGTTAGTCCGTGAGCACCACGATTGGATGAGCTTGAAAATAAGGCCTGAAAGCTGAGCAGAGACCATTAGCGCAAAATGATCTTTTCGATTTTGAAATATCTGGTTTCCGCATTATGAAGCACTTTGCTGGTATAATAAATCAACTTTTGTGCTCCGCCAAAATCCACGCGGACGAGGACGGAGCTGACCGCCTCTAGAGAGGCGGCGAGATAGAGGAAGAGGTCCTCTCCTTCTATCGGCTTTGATAGCAGTGGCTGGGTAGATAAAAACTCTTTCAGTCCTTTGAAGGCCTTCTAACACTCCCCCGTCCACTCGAAGCCATTTATCTTTCACAGTGCCTTGAAGAAGGGTAGGCACCGCTCAGCCAACTTCGATAGGAACCGGCTCAGGGCAGCCACCCTTCTGGTGAGCCGCTGCACCTCCTTCTTGTTGGCAGATGGTCTCATGTTGAGGATGGCCCAAATCTTCTTCGAATTTGCCTCAATCCACGCTGGGTTACTAAGAACCCCAGAAACTTACCCGTCATGACCCCAAATGCGCACTTGCAGGAGTTTGCCTCATTCTGTAACGGCGAAGGTTGTCAAGGTTTTTCTCAGGTCGGTAACATGGTCGGTGGTGTGGATACTTTTGATCAACATGTCGTCCATGTACACCTCCATATTACGCCTGATTTGGTTTTCAAAAACCTTGTTCATCAACCTCTGGTACGTGGCCACTACATTTTTTAGTTCAAAGGGCATTACCTTGTAGCAGTAGACACCTTTCTCAGTCATAAAGAAGTAGCCTCCTCGTTCCTTGGGTCCATCTTATCTGATTGTACCCCAAGAAGGCATCCATAAAACTGAGGAGCTCATGGTCGGATGTAACATCCACCAGCTGGTTGATTCTGGATAGTGGGAAGCTATCTTTAGGGCACGCCTTGTTGTGAAGTTGATGCAAATCTTTTAGCTCTCATCGGCCTTACGAACCATCACCACATTGGTCAATCAGTCTGGGTAGTGTGCCTCTCAGATATGACTAGTGGCGATCAGTTTGCTATCCTCTTCGTTGATGGCCCTCTTCCACTCGGGGGTAAAACTTCTCTTCTTCTATTGGATTGGTCGACACTTCGGATCAATATTGAGCTTGTGGGTGATCGCCTATGAAGATATATCAGGCATGTCTGATGCCAACCAAGTGAAGATGTCTGAATTAGCCTACAGGAAACGAGAAGTTGATCTCTCACTTCTACGGGAAGGAGTGCTCTGATTTGAATCGTCCTCGTCAAGTTCTCCCCTAGCAGAAAGGTTAGCAGATGCTCGGCCGGCTCTCTCCTCCTCTCGAATCTCTGGGGTCGAGCAGCTCCTGAACCGATGGAGTAGCCGCCTCCTGAGGACTGGGAGCCGTGTGGTAACATAGTAGCCTTGGGTTTTGCTCTCCACACATCTCCTCGATTCCCCACTGGTGGGGAATCTGACGAGAAGGCGCTTGGTGGAGATTATGGCATCCAGGAGGTTTAGATAGGGTCGTCCAAGTATGGCGTTGTAGGCCAGAGGCACTCGGACAACTAGAAACCTCACGAGAACCGTGCTCTGACACGATGGTGTCCCCATTGTGATCGGGAGGGAGATCTCTCTTTTCATCCTTACAGAATCTCTGGTAAAACCAACCAAGGACATAGTCATGAGTCAAAGGGAGCTGGGAGACAGGTTCATCCGAACAAAAGTATCTTAAGTAAGAATGTCAGCCGATCTTCTACTATCGATGAGAATTTTCTTTATAGGGTGCTTAGCGATTGTCATAGACATGACAACGCTATCATCATTAGGATTATCTACCCCCGCTAGGTTCCCTTTAGAGAAGGGGATTACAGTCTCTATTCCCTTGTCCCCTCGCGGCCTTTTGAAAGTACCACCTACCCCCTAGGAAATAAAGGCCACGATCTTCTCGGTCAGAGCATTGTCGATGTTAACTTGGGTGAAGGCGCCACTTGGCCTAAAGCAGTTGGGTTCCCCTTCTGGGCGAACTTTCCGAGGTAGCCTCGCTAGATGAGCTTCTCGATCACTCACTTTAGATGACGATAGTCCTCTGTATCGTGGCCGTGGTTCTGGTGGAAGCGGCAGTAGAGGCTCTTGTTGCGGGAGGCTCCTGGCTTCAAGGGAGCAGAACGCTGAAGGTATGGCTCACCCTCGATCTCCATTAAGATGTGGGATCTCGAGGTGAGCAGAGGGGTGAGATGCTCCTCCTTAAGGGCGAAGCTCCAGGGCCGATTATCCGGTCATCATGGAGGCTCAAGCTTCTTAGGGCGAGGTCTGCTTGGCTCCTCACGGACTTGCCTTTTGCTGGACCCTCCATCAGCTTCCCTCCGGGTAGAATCAGCCTCATCAGCATGGATGTACTTTTGTGCGCGACTCAGGAGTTCGACATATGAACTGGGGAGTTTTATGTCGAGGGAGTAGGTGAAGCGAGAGGGACGGAGCCCTTGCTTCAGGGCCAGGGTGGCCACAGAGTTGTCGAGGTGGTAGACCTCGAGGGCGGCCGCCTTGAAACAAGCCACGAAGTTTTTGAGTGACTTGTCATCCTTCTATCGGATGGAGAATAAGCTGTCGGCCACCCGAGGGATCCTCCAACAAGTGTCGAAGTGCGCTAAAAGGCCTTCTCCAGTTGTCGGAAGGAGTTGATGCTGCGCGGTGGTAGGCGAGAGTACCAGGCTCGCGCAGCCTTCCGAAGGGTGGCTAGAAAGGCGATGCAGAAGAGGGCATCGGTCGTCCTCTAGACTTGCATGAGTACCTTATAGCTTTCCAGGTGGTCCAGTGGATCGATGGTGCCATCGTAGGGATCCAGCTGGAGGAGGCAAAACCGGATTGGGATCGTCTCATCCAGAATACAGCGAGTCAATTGGAGGCGACTGTCATAGTCTGTCTCCGGTTGATTGGTGATCCTGCAGCTAATCTCATCTAGCCGTTGATTGTATTCATCGAGCTGCCGCTCCGCCCGGCAGTCGATCCAACTAACGAAGGACCCCTTCCTTGAAGATTTAGAGGATGAGTAGGGGGAGGGATAGCGCTGGTGGTGATATCCCCGCTCGGGCTCCTTCCCATGCCGTCGTCTAGGGAGGCTGTTAGAATGGCAGGCGAAAGATCGTGGCCTTTTGGAGGGCCTCCCGATGACGAGGCTTTGGCGAAGCATGGCGGTAGGGCTCCCGCGAGGGGAGTCTACCACGGGCAAACTACTGGTTGGCCTGGGGGCCTGCTACATGAGGTGGATAAGGCTGAGGTTGTTGTTATGTTGCTACAGAATGTTGCTCTTGCAGCTCGCAGACCACAACCATCAGATCCTGGACTTGTTAGTCAAGGGCGGCTAATTGGTCGGGTTGAGTAACCAATGGTAGTGGTGGAGGCGGAGTAGGGAGGTTAATTTCTGACTGCTCAGCCTGCAGAGGATGCTACCCGACATGGCTGGCGGAGGCCTCCCAAGCACGTGTAACTGCCATTTCTTTCTTGAAGGGGAATAGAGATCTGCTACTAGTCATCATAGGTGTTTTCACCTCTCACTCCCCCTACTTAGCACGTCAATCTATTGTTGTCAAATCACCTTCTTCGAACATCAGGTAAGATCCGGAACCCAATATCTGGTGAGGATGGGCTTGGGAGTCTTCCGGTGCCTCCACCTCGGATTAGGATCTTGCAAAAAAGTCCTCGAAGGCCGATCGTTCCAACGGAAACCCTTCGACGCTCAAGTGAGTGGTCTGAAAAAAGTAGTAGTGTATCTCTTTCAAGGTTAGTTGAGAACTTGAAGAAGTTGAAGAAGTCCTTTTCTCATTATGAGCGAAGGTTCTATACCTGGTCGGGAGTCCCTCTTATCCCTTTTGGATAGCTCTTGATTCCGAGATGCCATGGTCTGACATGAGACGAGCGGTAAGGCCAATAGCTGGAGATGTCCGCCTCATGGCCTGTCAGAACTTGCAGGCCACCTCTTTGTCTGATATGGATGGCTATAGCCAGTTGGTGGGCTAAGTCTTATCAGGCGCAGCGGTACAGACGATTGGTAGGCCAAGTTTTATCGGGCATGCACCGTAACCGGTAGATGGGCCACATGGGGCCACAGATAGTAGTGGGCCACATGGAACTGCAAGTGGCAGGTGGACCATGTGGGACCGCAGATGGTAGGTGAGCCACGTAGCAGTTGCAGTCGGTAGTGAGCCACGTGGGCATCAAAGTGATGCCGGAATTGGTATTGGGGCCGACTCTGGAGTTGATGCCGAGATCGATGCTGGAGTCGATATCGAGGCCGACTCTGGAGTCGGGGTTGAGACTGAAGCTAGGGGTAATACATCGGACTATAATGAAAGATTTTAGTTATCTGATTTTACTTTCGTAAGTCAGCCTTATCCGTTAATTATAACATAGCTGCATCAGCCCCATCAGTGCCAATATAGTTTCTATCTCACTAGAGGATGTGAAGTGTATCGCTGACGGTAGTCAAATGAGGGCTCGTTGCTTACAGGGAAGAAATTAGAGCTCATTATTTTCTTGAGACTCCAAAGAAGGTTTGGAAACAATTCAGCCTGCAGGTAAGCTACAGACCTGGAAGCAGAATCTGACAGCCTCGTGGATTGCGTTGGTTGAAACTAATTATTCTAAAAAATTATCTAAAATTTGTTAAAAATTTAAATTTAAAAGTTTAAATATAAAAAGTAAAATTAAAAAAAGTTAAAAATTATGCCTTAATCAAAAATGTGTTAGACACTGCTTCCAAAATTAATTTTTATGTTTTTGTATAGGTTACAGATAATCTATCGCTAAGATAAAATGAGACGATCTATTTCTAAGGCAGAACGATCCAGTTTGATCCACCTAAATCGGTTGCACTGCTTTCAGATGTTGGCAGACTATTTTCTTCTTCCTTGTCCGAATGCTTCTTTGCTGTGTCTCATCTAAATGCTAGCGGGTGCCATGGAGCATGGAGTTGCGAATGCCGTGGGAGTCACGCTCAACTCACGTGCAAACTTAGTTAATTAGCTATAAATTTGACATATATTTTATAACCTTTTAAAGAAAGTTATTCACTACAGTGAAAAATTAATATCAAGGTTAAACTTTGGACTTTGTGCATCATCTTCGATGCATGAAGACATGCATCGGATATGATCATTGACCGTGCACATGTTTGGACATGCATGCCATGGTATGCCCACATAAGTGCACAATCAATGAATACGCTCGATGCATGCTTTTATGCATCATTTTCGATGCATGAAGACTTTTTCACCCCGTAAATATGATTGAAAATGATCCAAAGGGCCAAAGTCTTTTGAGCTTCGAGCCGAAACCAGGTCCCGAAAAAGACTAATTGTACCAATTTTTTTAGTATAACAAGCGCTCATCGAGCGCATGAATAATAGTATGCTCATACTATTGCACAGTGCATGCTATCGTACGTTAAGAATTAAGTCTCAATATTTATGATAATATAAATATATTATTAATTTACATATTTGATGCATGTTTGCTATGCTAAAGCACGATACAGTCAGATTTTTTCTAATTTTAAAGAAGAAAAAGCTTTTTTTTTAGTTTCACACCGCAGACTTGTGAATTCATTCGTCCATGAATTCACACATTATGTACTTTGCGCGCACGTAATCGCACATGTTTAAAATTAATTTTATTTTTTTAATATCAAGCAACATCTGCAATATAACTCGGCATGTAATATACCGATATCTACGGATCGCGCGCATTGGTCTAGCCCAGGGAAACCCTCTCGGACGCCGCTGCTTCGCTTCTCCACTACTTCCGAAACCCTAGAAGAAGCCTAACTTTCCCTCTGCAATGGTAACAAGATCACGCCTTTCTCTCGTCCTTTTCTCATTCGGACTGGACTTCTTCCAAGGTTTTGATATCTCATCTCTTCTTTGATCCTTGGGACAGGCACCGAAGAAGGAGAAGGCGCCTCCCCCCTCCTCGAAGCCCTCCAAATCCGGTGGAGGGAAGCAGAAGAAAAGGTGATGCTATATGGTTTGTGGTTAGTCTTTGGGATTCGGAGATTTTTTCCTGTTGGATGTTTTAAGTGATTAGGGTTTGGATTGCAGAAGTGGAGCAAGGGAAAGCAGAAGGAGAAGGTGAACAACGCGGTTCTCTTCGATCAGGCGAGCTATGATAAGATGCTCTCAGAAGTTCCAAAGTATAAACAGATCACTCCATCTGTGTTCCATCTGTGTTGTCTGAAAGATTAAGGGTAAAAGATCTTGATGACGCTCAATCACCTCTTCTGGACGTTGGGAACGAAGGCTTTTCTTCAATCCTTGCTTCACCGGGTTACCTGCAGAAAAGTCCCAGAACCGAAGGAGGTCTCCGGTGGGACCCTCCGATGGCCAAGTTAGCAACTGAGGTCACAACTGAAGAGGGACTCGAGTGAGCCCTTTTTAGTATGAGAAAGGAGGTCTCAGAGAGGAGGGACTCATTTCTGAAAGTTGATACGGCGATTTTGGGGGTTATCGCACCTACCTCTTTACTGGGCGAATTCACCTTTTTATAGGGGTTGATCCTGGCATGATCACGTGGGATTGCGTGAAGTCAGAAGATCTGCTGAGCCCTTGCGTGAATCTGGGCTGGTTAGTGGGCTACGTCCCATCAGAAAAAGAGAAAGCGGCGGTCGGTGGGCTAAGTTCCATCAGCCGGCGGGGTTGTTGGGTTGTCGAATCTGGCGCTGTCGGGCGGCGCGCGTCAGAGAGGCGGTTTCTTGAACCGCCGGGCTGATCTGACGGAAACTAAGAAATCCCGTCTTATCAGGGCCGAGCCGAGTCGACCCGAGATGGCTGGGGCCAATCCTGCTAGCAAGACAGTGCCAGGGCAGGGCCGAATCAACGGACTTGGAGGCGCCGGGGCCGAGTCGGGCCGGCCGGGGATGGCCTTGGCCGACTCGGCGGAACTGGAGACGCCGGGTCCGAGTCGGGCCGGCCGGGGATGGCTTTGGCCGACTCGGCGGAACTGGAGATGTCGAGGCCGAGTCGGGCCGGCCGGGGATGGCCTTGGCTGACTCGGCGGAACTGGAGACGCCGGGGCCGAGTCGGGCCGGCCGGGGATGGCCTTGGCCGACTCGGCAGAACTGGAGACGCCGGGGCCGAGTCGGGCCGGCCGGGATGGCCTTGGCCGACTCGGCAGAACTGGAGACGCCGGGGCCGAGTAGGAGAGTGCCGGGGTCAACTGGGAGGTGTCGGAGCCGGCTAGCTTGAAGACATAGGGGGCCGGCTAGGAAGTTGTCGGGCCGCTTGGGAAGGTGCCGGGGCCGGCTAGGAAGTGCCGGGGCCGACTAGGAAGTGCCGGGGCCGCCTAGCTTGGAGACGTAGGGGGCCGGCTAGGAGAGTGCTGAGGCCGGCTAGCTTGGAGACGTAGGGGGCCGGCTAGAAAGTTGCTGGGCTGCTTGGGAAGGTGCTGGAGCCGGCTAGGAAGTGTCGGGGTCGGCTGGGAAGTGCCGGGGCCGACTAGCTTGGAGACGTAGGGGGCCGGCTAAGAGAGTGTTGGGGGCGGTCGGGAGGTGCCTGGGCTGCCTAGCTTGGAGACGTAGGGGGTCGGCTAGGAAGATGCCGGGCCGGCTAGCTTGGAGACGTAGGGGGTCGGCTAGGAAGTTGCCTGGCCGCTTGGGAAGGTGCCGAGGCCGGCTAGGAAGTGTCGGGGCCGGCTGAGAAGTGCCGAGGCCGATTGGGAAGTGCCGGGGCCGCCTAGCTTGGAGACGTAGGAGGCCGGCTAGGAGAGTGCCGGGGCCGGCCGGGAGGTGCCTGAGCCGCCTAGCTTGGAGACGTAGGGGGCTGGCTAGGAAGTGTCGGGGCCATCTGGGAAGTGCCGGGGCCAGCTAGGAAGTGTCGGGGCCGGCTGGGAAGTGCCGGGGCCAACTGGGAAGTGCCAGGGCCGCCTAGCTTGGAGACGTAGGGGGCCGGCTAGGAAGTGCCGGGGCCAGCTGGGAAGTGTCGGGGCCGCCTAGCTTGGAGCGTAGAGGGCCGGCTAGGAAGATGTCGGGGCCGGCTGGGAAGGTGCCGGCCTTGGAGGTGTCGGCCTTTGGGGGCCGTCGGTCTTGGAGCCGTCGATCTTGGAGGTGTCGGCCTTTGGGGCCGTCGGTCTTGGAGGTGTCGGCCTTTGGGGGCCGTCGGTCTTGGAGCCGTCGGTCTTGGAGGTGTCGGCCTTTGGGGCCATCGATCTTGGAGCCGTTGGCCTTTGGGGCCGTCGGTCTTGGAGGTGTCGGCCTTTGGGGCCGTCGGTCTTAGAGTCGTCGGTCTTAGAGGTATCGACCCTTGGGGCCGTCCGAAATTTTTTTTATTTTTCATGGGGTCAACTGGCCCCATCAGATCTCATCTTTATTTCTAAGTTCTGTTGTGATATATTGTTTCTCTGCGAGACTAATTTGCTGTTGCTTTGCTTGTCTTCATAAATTCTTAGAGCATGTTAATCTTCTATCTTTCGTTCTTTTTTTTTTTTTGCTCGATTTATAAACTCTAGTTTTTGGTGCTTCAGCGGTTATCTCCGGATGCATGTTTGTGTGATTTATTTCTTGGTGGAACAATTAGATAACTGCTAGGATTTTCTTTTCCTTTTTTTTTTTCCATGGTGTGCACAAATTTGAATGCACTGACGAAGAAATGAGGAAAATTTTCGGTTGAAAATAGAATGGAGGTGAGGTTAGGGAGGTTGGAGGGGGAGAGAGTAGGAGGTAAAAGTAGTTCAAAAGTTTATAAGTATCTAAAATAGATTTACTGGACAAGTTCATGAGTTCTAGTACCTTTTATATCAAAAATTGCTTGAAAGTAATGGTTATATGAAAGCCTTAATTTTCTTTCTACGATTGTTTTGGAATTATCGAGTACTTATAAGCCAATTCGCGGAACAAAGTCACCTGACCGAGGTGTTGTATCCTTTGGATGAAGGTTGGCAACAATAGTTTCTGATGAGGGATAAAATTGTCATTGCATCAATATCTGCGCATAGCAAAAAGGTTAGGATCGTTTTCGATTTCTGCTTGCCATATGTCACATTTGCAAAAAAGCAAATTGTCATGCCTCAGCAAAGACCGAACCATTCTCATACCTTGGCATGTTCGATCCTTGACAAAACCGAGTCATTTTCAAACCTCGGCAGGGCCGAATCATCCCTATATCTCGGCAGCACTAAGAACAACCTACCGGGAATAAGAATTAGGAGCTGATTACGACCCTTCGACTATGACCAACAGAAATTTAAATCTCTGATTACTTGGCGGGATTCCAGTCACATCAGCTCCCAGCACTCCATGAAGAAAATAAAGCTAAATATGGCCTGTTGCTTATAAATAACCAAGTAATCGAATCTTAAAGCTTCAATCAGCTTCCTCGGCCATGGATCCTCGTAACAAACAAGATTCGAATCTCACCGGCCTCATAACTAACTTGATTCGAATCAAATTTGAATCATACTGATTTTTCACTTCCCAAGACACGTTCGAGGAGTCAGGTGAATAACCCGTCAATATTCAGATAGCCTATAAATACGTTGTCCTAAAATTTCTTCGGGTATGCATACTTTTTCACTGAAAATCCATTGAGGCTCAAGTAGAGTTTTGGCTCTTGAGAAGCCATTCTTGAGGGACTCTTCTGCAGGAGCCTTCTCCTCATATCTGCTTGCTGTGAATCTTCACTGACTTGGACGTCTTTTGCAGGGGCTACCCCTAACGCTTTTTGCGTGAAGACTATCTTGCAGGTTCACCCGAATGGTAGATCGTCACTTGATTTTGACATGAGTCGCGCCCAAACCGAAGAACGGAGTTTCGTAGCAACAGATTGGTGCTAAAGGAGGACCTCAAGTCCCATTAAATTTGAAATCAAGGAGACAAGGTTCTGGATAAGAAGAACAATCCCTCAATGGCCAACCGAAGAAAAGCAATCTCAGAAGCTTCGAATCAGGCTGCATCCCAAAGGCCTCATCCCATGAATAATGTGGCACCCCCACAACCACCGTCGGCTGAGATTTCTTTACCGTCGGTAGTACCGGTCACTCAGGACCAATTGGCCATGCTGGTTCAGTAGGTCCAAACTTTGACCCAGCTAGTACAGGGGCTTCATAGAGTTCTTCCAATTGCACCAGCTCCATAACTTCCCGACGGAGCTGCTGCCCCTGTTTTGTCGATGGTTTCATCTTCTTGTCTACTCGAAGTTATGAGCCGCCTCCAGCAGTTCAACTGCAAAGGGCCTAAGCCGGCACTGCAGAGGGTTGGGGAAAAGAGCCTGCTTAGATCTCGGTCTCTCTCCCCGGTGTACTCCCACCATGACTCGATGCCGCGATCATGGTCCCCTCGTCCCATCTCTCCTACCACCTGTGATGAGAAAGTTCAACAACAGCTTCTTGAGTTGCGCTAGGAGTGGCGCCAAGAGTTGTATGCTGTCAAGCAAGCTCATCCTTCCCAATCAAAGGCGGAACAAGGCATCCCCTTCTTCGAGGAGATCATGCGGAAAGTGATCCTTCCCCATGTTAAGCTTCCTACCATCGAGCCGTACTATAGATCCACCGATCCTAATGACCATCTGAGCAGCTTCCAATCCATCATGATGTTTCACAGAGCGTTAGATGCGATCCTATGTCGAGCCTTCCCCTTTACTCTTAGAGGATCCGCCAGAACTTGGTTTAACAGCTTGAAGCCGGGTTCCATCAGTTCTTTCGATGAACTGAGCTGTCTATTCATCAGCTAGTTTGTCAATAGTCGCTGTCATCGAAGAAGGTCCGACTCCCTCTCCAAGGTCAAACAACGGGAGGGGAGTCCTTGAAAAATTATTTGGGTCGTTTCAACACGGCCATGCTGGAGGTAGACCACCTCAATCATAAGGTAGCCATGTCTGCCTTGGCAGGCGGGTATCCAAGGAGGGTGACTTCTATTTAGCCTTGAAAGTCAACTATCTGAAGAGCCTCTTTGACATGATGGCTTTGGTGGACAAATATGCTAGGGTCGAGGAGTCGCGGAGGTCAGCCTGAGCTGAGCAATCAAAAAAGAAAGAGATTAAAGGCTCAGAGAAGAATTGACCCTCTTGCTATGCTAGTCCCCTTTGCCATCAGAGAGCTCCTCCTCTATCGCCTAGAGATCGCACTCGAAGTCCAGCGCGAAGGTTCAATCAGTATACTCCGCTCATGGCACCAAAGGCGCAGATCTTGATGGAGATCAAACGTCAGATCCCTCGGCCACCACCCCTCCGAGGGAACATAGTCCGGAGGAATATGACTAAATACTATCGATTTCATTGAGATTATGGACATGACACGGAGGAGTGTTGGCAGCTTCGGAATGAGATCAAGCAGCTCATTTGCCAGGGGAGGTTGGACTGATTCAGAGGAGCTCATGATCTGAATAATGTGGCGAATTGTCAACTTGAGCCTCGTCAACCATCTCTGCCGAACCCACCGGCTGTTGACAACGTCAATATGATTGCAATGATTGGCTCCTCACCGGCTCAGTTAAATAAAGAAGAAAATCCATCAAAGAAGGCCCGGACCGACGAACTCTTTCTCTGATGAGGACCTCCGAGAGATACAATATCCACACTATGATGCTTTGATTGTATCTCTTAACATGAACGATTATGATGTACACCGTATTTTAGTTGATAGTGGAAGCTCTATTAATATTTTGTATTTTGATGCTTTTTATGAGGATGAAATTGCAGATGGAGGACCTTCGAGCCATAGACTCTACCTTGGTATGGTTCACCGGCGATGCTATTATCCCTGAAGGAGTCATCACGTTGGTGGTTCGAGCAGGCACCTAGCCCAGTATAGCCATTGTTCATACGGACTTTCTAGTAACCAAGCTTCGATCGCCTTACAATACAATCCTCGGCAGACCCGAACAGATATCCCTTAGGGCTATCATATCCATCCCTTATCTCGCCATGAAGTTTCCAACAGAATGGGGAATAGGGATAGTCCGAGGAAACCAAGTCGCAGCCCGATATTGCTTTATCGCTGATCTTCAGTCTAGAAGACCCGAGGTTGACGGGCTAGATGCTCGGAAGGACTTTGTCGAGCAACAGAGAGAGCCAACCGAAGAACTCGAAGAGGTACCGCTTGACGAGGCTCGGCCAGACCGAACCATAAGGATCATATCATAATTGAAAGGGAAGCCTTGGCAAGATCTGATTGAGTTCCTTCGAAGAAATGCTGACGCCTTCGCCTGGTCTGCTTCAGATATGCCGGGAATCAGCCCAGATGTCCTTATCCATCGCCTTAATGTAGATAAGACATTTTGGCCAATCAAGCAGAAGAAAAGAAGCTTCATCCCCGAGCGTTAGAAGGCTATCGAGGAAGAAGTCAACAAACTCATCAAAGCTAACTTCATTTGAAAGTAAATTATCCCGATTGGCTGATGAATGTTGTCACGGTGAAGAAGTCGAATGGCAAATGAAGAATCTATATCGACTTCACAGAGCTCAACAAGGCTTGCCTGAAGGACAATTTTTCTCTGCCTTGGATTGATCAACTTGTGGACGCTACCTCGGGCCACCAGATGCTGACCTTTATGGATGCTTATTTGGGCTATAATCAAATTTGGATGGCGCCCGAGGACGAGGAGAAGACCGCTTTCATCATTAACAGAGGTATTTATTATTACTGAGTTATGCCTTTTGGTTTGAAGAATGCAGGAGCAACCTATCAAAGGCTTGTTAACAAGGTTTTCAAGAAGCAGATTGGCCAGAACATGGAGGTATATGTCGATAACATGCTGGTTAAAAGCAAGGAGGCATCCCGGCATATCGATGATCTTATAGAGAGCTTCACGACACTCAGAAGATATCAGATGAAGCTAAATCCAACCAAGTGTGCTTTCAGATTGAACTCTGGGAAGTTCCTGGGCTTCATGGTCTCCCAGTGAGGCATCGAAGCTAATCTCCAGAAAATTCAAGCTCTTCAATAGATGGCGCCTCTAAGGTCAGTTAAAGAGGTGCAACGTCTTATTGGGAGGATAGCGACCCTCAACCGTTTTGTTGCTCGGTCGGCCGAGAAATGTTTGCCCTTCTTCAAGGCATTTCGGTCGGCCAAGATTTTAAGTGGACTCCGGACTGTTAGAAATCCTTTGAGAATTTCAAAAAATACCTTGGCTCACCACCTCTTCTCAGTAGCCCGAGGTTCGGAGAGACGCTATATCTGTATTTGGCGGTCTTAGAGAATGTCATCGGGTCTGTGCTAATCAGAGAAGAAAACAAAATCCAAAAGTCGATTTATTATGTCAGCAAATTACTTTGGGACGCTGAGACAAAGTACACTTGGATTAAAAAGATGGTGTTGGCTTTGATAACATAAGTTCGGAAGTTACGGCCTTACTTTCAAGCACATGCTATAGTAGTCTTAACCGACCAACCTATCAAATCAATCATCCATCATCCGGAAGTATTGGGAAGGATGACCAAATGGGCCGTTGAGCTGAGTGAACATGATATCCAATATCAGCCTTGTCCAGCCATCAAAGCATAAATTCTAGCAGATTTTTTCCTTAAATGTACCATACCCGAGGATGGCTCCACTTCGGATATTTTTAAACAACCGAAGCCCGAAGCTTTGTGGCTACTTCATGCAGATGGATCTTCCAGCATAAATGGTTATGGTGCCGGTTTAGTCCTCACCAGTCCGAAGGACGCGATCTTTGAGTATGGCGTTTGTTTCTCCTTTCCAGTCTCTAATAATAAAGCAAAGTACGAAGCTCTACTTGCCAGACTGGATTGGCCGTGACTTGAAAGTGAAGAGATTGAATGCATACACCGACTCCCAACTAGTTGCCGATCATGTGCGAGGAGAATTTGAAGCTCGAAAACCAAATATGGTACGATATTTTCAAAAGGTGCTTGACTTATCTTCTAATTTTTCTAAACTTGAAGTTGCTCGATCCTCAGAACCGAAAACACATGCGCCGACCTTCTATCTCGTTTGGCCACCGTGGCTTCGATGGACCTTAAGCAAAAATTTTACTTGGAGGTCCTCGAGAAGTCTAGCATTGCCGAGGCGACCAAGTAATGTAGATTGAGGCCGAGCCATCTTGGTTCGACCCAATTATCAAGTACCTCAAAGAGGGATCTATTTCGGCGGACCGAAAGGAGGCAAGGAAACTGAAGATGTAGGCATCCCGCTGTCCTGCTTAACGACCAGTTATACAAGCGATCTTTCTCCATGTTATTGCTCAAATGCCTTCGATCGTCAGAAGCTGGTTATGCTCTTTGGGAGGTTCATGAAGGCATCTGCGGCAGTCATCTTAGCGGCCGAGCCTTATGCCACAAAGTGCTGCACCAAGAATACTATTGGCCAACCATGCATAAGGATTATGACAATCTCGTCTGAGCCTGTGACTCATGTCAACAGCATTCAAATATTCAGAGACTCCCTTCTGCTCACTTGACACCAATATTATCTGTCTGGTCCTTCGCTAAGTGAGGAATAGACATCCTTGGCCCTTTTCCTCTTGCTACAGGACAAAGAAAGTTTCTGTTCATAGCGATCGATTACTTCACCAAGTGGGTTAAGGTCGAGGCAGTCGTCCAGATAACTGAAGCTCGGGTTAGGAATTTTGTATGGAGATCCATCATTTGTCGATTCGGCCTTCCGCACACCATCATCATCGACAATGGTAGACAATTTAACAATCCTAAATTTTAAGAGTTCTGTCAAGATCATGGCATTAGCCATCGGCTCACATCGATCGGGTACCCTCAAGCCAACGGTGAGGCAGAGGTAACAAATCGAACCTTACTGCAGGGAATCAAAGCTCGCCTCAACAGGGTACATGGCAGATGGGCAAATGAGCTCTGCCATGTTCTGTGGGCTTACTGAACCATCCAAAGGATCCCCACGGGCGAAATTCCGTTCAGAATGACCTTCGATACTGAAGTTGTCATTCCTATGGAGATAGAAGTACCTTCACCATGGGTGAAGAGTTATTCTGAGGAGTCGAACGACAAACAGCTCCGAGCGAATCTCGACTTGATAAAAAAGTCAAAGAGAAAGCCCGGATCCAAATGGCAGCCTATCAATAAAGGATAGCCCGTTATCATTCCTCCCAAGTTAAAGGGAAATCCTTCCTTCTTGGTGATCTTGTGCTCCGCAAGGCGTCTGTTTCTAAACCATTAGAGCAAAGAAAGTTATCTTCAAACTGGAAAGGCTCCTATCAAGTTACAGAGGTCCTTAGGCTCGGCACCTACAAACTTTAAGATCTAGATGGAAAGTCTATTCCTCGGATATGGAATTCAGACAACCTCCGGATATATTATCAGTAAAGTACACTCATACCAAGCTCATTCTGCTCACAATAATGAAACTTTATTTTTAAATTTGCAATATTCCTATCTCGATCACTTCTTCCAAAAGTTGTTGATAAAGGATGGGTTTCACCCAATCAATGACCCTCGAGCAACTTTTTCGAACCTTGGCAGGGCCGAGCTATTTCTCTATACATTGGCAGCGCCAAGTAAAATATAATCTTTCTCGTACCTCGGCACGGCTGAGCAACTTCTCTGAACCTTGGCAGGGTCGAGCTATTTCTTCGTACCTGAGCAGCGCCAAGTAAAATATAATCTTTCTCCGTACCTTGGCACGGTCGAGCAACTTCTTTGAACCTCGGCAGGGCCGAGTTATTTCTCCATACCTTAGCAGCGCCAACTAAAATATAATCTTTCTCCGTACCTTGGTACGGCCGAGCAACTTCTTCGAACCTCGACAGGGCCGAGCTATTTCTCCGTACCTTAGCAGCGCCAAGTAAAATATAATCTCTCTCCATACCTTGGCACGGCTGAGCAACTTCTCTGAACCTTGGTAGGGCCAAGCTATTTCTCCATACCTTGGCAGCGCCAAGTAAAATATAATCTTTCTTCGTACCTCGGCACGACCGAGCAACTTTTTCGAACCTCGGCCTGGCCGAGCTATTTATTCGGACCCTGACGAAGCAAGAAAAAATCCTCTTTATCCCTCGGCACGATCGAGCAATTCATCATAGTTTCTGTAAATTGAGTAAAAATACTCAAAGAGTTTTGGCATGACGGAACCTTAATTAAGTATCAGCAAAGCCGCCTAAGTCTTCATATATATAATCCAAGACGAGTCAAGCGCTACGTCCCCAAAGGTTCAACATTGTTCGGTGAGCGTTAGTGGGACTAAGCTAAATCATCGAGATACTTAGCAAAAGCTGAGTCCCTGAATACTCCTAGCACTCCGTGACTTTCATGCAGTCGAGTACAATCATTTGAAAACTCAGAAAAACTGTGTTTGTCCTTCTCGACAAAGGAGTGCCCTATTGGGTTCCTATATCTCGGCAAGCCCAAGCCTTTGTTCTGCACTCCATTCGAGATAAAGAAGCTAACGTGCTTATGCGTAATTTATGTATCGGAATAAGGTAGAGGCATTGGTACGTCAGAATTACGAACACTTAGCAAAAAGAAATAAACGACAAAAAGAGACAAGTAATTTAAAGTTCTTTTATTTCAAAATAGTTTATTACAAAAAATTATAGCCCATCATGGGGATTACAAGTGCGTTATAGCATCGAAAATACAAGAAAATACTCGGACAAATAAGTTCGACAGCCAACATCGCATCAACAGGGCTTCTGCTTCGAAAATCGAAAAGAGAACTTTGTCGAGTTGCGATCTCCGAGCACTGGGCAAAAGTATGGGAAGAAGAAGCCGTCCGACGACACTTACCTTCGGCTTTCCTTTTCCTAGGAAGCGACCTGATGGATCTTTAGGTGAATCGAGGGCTACTAGGGTTGACGGAAAGCCTATGGAAGCTGAGGCCCATCAGAAATTGCATTTCCAGTGGTCTCTGTGGCTCCACAACAGACGGATAAAGTCAAGTAGAAAGCGCCCATATGCGCTTTTCATATGACCTCTATACGTCCTTTGCGCTTCACGTATGACCTCCACAACTCCCTTCAATCTCTCCTCTTCTTCGCTCTTCACACTTGAGCTCCGAGGAGAGATCATACTCCTTGACTCCTTGGTAGTGGCTTGCTTTTCAACAACTTCTTCATCCGAACCATAAAAACTAGGCCAGATCTCGCAAGAGAAGGCCGACCCTTCAACATCCGCCTCTGACATAAAAAAGACCTCACCGATTTTCTTCCACTCAGGATAACAAAGGCTCTCCAACTATGCTCAGTGCATCCCATTCATTCCTCTTTTATATCTTTTCGACGGGGACGACCTCCATTAATAAAGAGGAATTTTCGGGATTCAAAGCGCATCGATCGCCATAACTCGGGAGCCATGTGTCACCTATTTGCTCTCTCCGTGGGCGGAATTCGAGGAATTTCTCCTCGCCCAATAAAGCAAGCATTTTTTGAACCCACAGATCAACCATGTGTCGTCATCTCGGTAGGTTCTGCAGGATATACAGAAAGTCTCCTCTCAGGACGCGAGAGAAGTAAAAGATCTTTCAGATCGAGCGATTTAAATGCACAGAACCATTTTTGGTTTTCCAAAGTGCGGGCAGATATGAAAAGGCATTTTCAAAAAAGCGGATGGCCCAAAGTGCAATTGATTGCTTGAGTATGAAAGAGGTAAGCCCTATCGGAAAAGGCACGCATTAATTGTGAGGTGAAGGCCTATGCAAGATTCGAAAAAAATCGATCCATTAGCAAACCTCGGCAAGGTCGAGCGATATCCTTCATCCTCGCAAGGCCAGATGGCTGCCTCGGTAAACCCGAGCGATTTCTCCCATCTCAAGCAAAACCGAGTCAGTTCTCCACCCTCGGAAAAGCTGAACTATCAATTTGCTTAAGTTAGATTGCCAAGGGCTTCTAAGCTCTGATATAGCCGATCTACCTACTTTACCCAGCAAAAAACTACTAATTGTACGACATTCCAGACAATAGGATAAGCTGAAAAAACTGAATTTCATTCATAAGGGTTGATAGTACAAGGCCCAGCTTCATCCCCAGGAGCAACTTTGGCAACACTCGGAGTGGTCTGACCCGGTTGTTCTACTTCCCTAATGGCTGACGAGGTGTCAACCTCTTCAAGGGATGACTCCAACGCCGTGGCCCCATCGACGAGCGGCTGCAAGGCTTCATCCTTTTCGATCATGGGTCGTGAAGCCTCGGCTCCTTGGGTTAGCTTTAGGGGATTCTTGATCAGATCTCCTTCTGAAATAACCATAAAGTCGATGTCGGGGGCATCTTCATCATCGCCAGCATTAATGGACGAGGGAGTCGCCGCCGAGGATTCGGCTATAGATGATGGAAAACAATACCTCTCATCCTCTAAGAACGAGAGGTCGATGTTCAAGTACTCTCAGATTACTCTCGCCCGTACATCATCTGCTCAATTCGATATGCCTCCTTCGAGAACTGAAGTTGCCCTTTGGTGAACTCGTCTGAGCTTTTGTACCTCTCAATCGCCAAAGCGATCTGATTATCTGCTTTGATTACTTGACGCTCGAGCTCGGAGCATTTCTTTTGGCTCAAGGCTAAATCCTCGGCCAGAGCCTTCATTTTCTCCGACGCATCGGCTTTAGTTTTCTTCAGCTGGAAAAACAAAATTACAAACAAAATGAACGGTCAAGTTGGCTCCAGCCAGGAAAAGAAATAGGTCAAGGCGTAGAAGCGAAAAAAAAATGCACCTCTTCGACATGGCAAACAACTTCAGCTTCGCTTTCTTGGCCCTCTTCCGAGCCTTTTCTTTTTCCTTTCTATACCTATTCATATCCTGCCAGAACATTCAAGATTCACCCAATCTTTGCTGGCATTGAGTCACATTTGGCGTAACTCGGCCGTAAGGTCAGCGATTTGCTTCTGATAAGATGCGAACTGACTCTCGAACTGACATTTTTCCTCCGCTATCCTGCCATTCAAGAAACCAATCTCCTTTATGGCCTCAGCTTGGAACTTTGACAACTCCGACCGAGCTTCATCGGCTGATTTCCGAGCCTCCTCAAGCTTGGTTGCCTCAACCCGAAGTCTTAATGCCTTTGATTGGGCTTCCTTAGCCGATCTCCGGGCTTTTTCAAGCTCGGCTTGTACCTTTGTTAATTCTTTGAATGCTGATTGGCTGAACTTATTTCATTACGAAGCGCCTTAGCTTCACGCTGAATTTATCTATAGCACTCATTGGCGGAAATTAAACGCCTATATAGCACCCACTGGAGGAGGGTTGCCTATAACATAGCAAAATTGATAAGCTTAAGGAGCTGTGAAATATCCAAGAAGACAAAGAAAGGAAGAAAGCTCACCTAAATGCAAGAAGTATTCATGTCTCTTAGGATGTATTGGCTGGGGACCGACACATAGTCTTCCAAGTCAAAGGGCATTTCAAATCCTTCAATCTTAAAGGTGACCTTCAGACGTTCGTCCTCCCCCTCTTCGGCAATAATAGCATTTTCTTTCAAACAAAAAAGGCTAAAAAAATCGTTGATCCAGGATCACAATTCCTCGGTAGGACGACCAGAGGGATGGAGGAGAGGGCTAAGCCGACCTATTCCCCTCTCCTCATCACCTACCGATGTTCCCAAAGGTCCTGGTTCATCTATCCTCACCGAGGGAGCCCCCTCTTCACCCGACGGACCCCTCCTTTCTTCCTCTCCTTGACAGGAGATTTCGCTGCGGGTGAGACAATGTGAGGTTCGCTCGCCGCAAGAGCAACTGCATGATCCCTAGAGGGCAATCCCTTCGATTTTCGTTGACTTTCGGGGTCATCCTCTTCAAAGTAATATACATGGCGATCACAGGGTAATAAAACTCTGTCACCTGAAAATTATCATCCACTAGTTCAGGTAGATGACCAGATCCTAGTTCCTCCTGAGCCACCACTTCTCCAGCTCTATTCCCTAATGTCTACTCTTTAGACTCCAGAGCCAAGATAGGGGTTAGGTTTGGCTCCTCAACACCTTTCCTTGAAGGGCTCAAGGATCAAGACCTAACTACCTCCTGTGAATGGCTCGGCAGAGCCAACTGGAGCTTTGAAGGGGAAGAAGAAGAGGGCTTCCGCTCAAGCTTAGCTCTCTTTCCTTTAGCAGGAGTCGACGAAGCGGCTCGGCGGCGCTTTGCACCCTTACCTTTGCTCGGACTACCGTAATCGACCTCAAGCATTTCTCTCATTTGAGCCCTGAGCTCGGACCTGATTGTTGCAGCGCATAAACTATTAGATGGTCAGTTACGCCCTAATGAGCATATCAAAACATAGGAGAAATGATGTAGAACTTACCTAAAGGGTTGATTATGTTCAAACAAGCGTTGTAAAGAGTCTCATCGGATAGAAGGACATCGACTAGAATTGCTTTGCTACCTTAAATCACAGTCTTCTTTTTCTTGCTTCGATAATGTCGGAGGCTTGTTGGGCTCCACGAGGAGAGGTGTCCATTGACGGGGAAAGTCGTAGGCAACATCCCATTCAACGAGGAAAAATCGCGACTTCCATCCTTTGATGGAAGTCGGACCTTCGAGATCCTCTTGAAGTTCTTCCGCGGTCCGATGTAAGGCCAAGATGAATCCTTAGAGAAGGTGAGGCTGTAGCAGGCCCGGAACAGAGGAACCGTCGCTATCACTCCTATAAACGTGCACATGAAGATGAATCCGATAATGTAATGCCAACTATTCGGTGTGACCATCGTAGGACAAATACCATAATACTCCATTATCCCTTTTACGAGGATGAAGAGGAAAATGAAGACCTGCTCGAAAACTCTCCTTATAGAAAAGCGTCCCGTCTTCAATGGATTAGACACCCTTTGCCCAAGACAAGGAACTCGCGTCCGAATGTCACTATGAACCAATAATCTTGATGCATCCTCTCCAGATCTGCGGGGCCATCGTCGAAGCGACATCGCAGGACGCTCCATATCTCCAAGGTTAACAGAAGAGGAACCAGCCATGCCACTCTTGAAAATGTTTGATCTCTGGAGTGGAAGATAAGAAGAAAACGTAGCTGAGAATAGTGCCACTCGACTCCTTTTAAACTGTCTCGATAGAAATGTCTTCGACGAGGTTCCCTAGACGTCGTAGGACCTTGGCCTGAACGCTACTAAGCCCCGAGCCTGCCATGTGTCATCCACATACGGCCAGTAGCAAAGAACGAAGGGTTTTCTCCTCGTACGGCTAGAAATGATGAAACGACGGCCTAGCATTTATGAAGATAGTGTGACACGCCTCCACCAGTTTGAATTCCTCAAATCGGATGAAGTCGTCTGGAACTCTACTCCCTATGCCCGAGCCTATGCTTCGGACTAGGGAGTAGAGGGCATGTGATGCGGAGTAAAATTATCATTGCATCAATATCTGCGCATGGCAAAAAGGTTAGGATCGTTTTCAATTTCTGCCCGCCATGTCACATTTGGAAAAAGACAAATTGACATGCCTCAGCAAAGACTGAACCATTCTCATACCTCGGCATGGCCGAGCCTCGACAAAACCGATTATTCCCATACCTCAGCAGGGCCAAGCCAACCCCATACCTCGGCAGCACCAAGAACAACCTACCGGGAATAAGAATTAGGAGCTGATTACGACCCTTCGACCACGACCAACAAAAATTACTTGGCGGATTCCAGTCACATCAGCTCCCAGCACCCCAAGAAGGAAATAAAGCTAAATATGGCCCTGTTGCCTATAAATAACCAAGTAATCGAATCTTAAAGCTCCAATCAGCTTCCTCGGCCGTGGATTCTCGTAACAAACAAGATTCGATTCTTACCAGCCTCATAACTAACTTATTCGAATCAGATTCAAATCATACCGATTTCTCACTTCTAAGACACGTTCGAGGAGTCAGGTGAATAATCCATCAATATTCAGACAGCTTATAAATACTTGTCCTAAAATTTCTTCAGGTACGCATATTCTTTCACTGAAAAACCCATTGAGGCTCAAACAGAATTTTTGGCTCTCGAGAAGCTATTCTTAAGGGACTCTTTTGCTGGAGCCTTCTCTCGTATCTCTGCTTGCTGTGAATCTTCACTGACTTGAGCGTCGGAGGGTCTTCCACAGGGACCATCCCAACGCTTCTTGCATAAAGATGTCTTGCAGGTTCATCCGGACGGTAGATCGCTACTCAGATCCTAACGTGAGTCGTGTCCAAGCCAAAGAATGGAGTTCCGCAGCAATAGTTTCCAATTCTCCATGCCTCTCAATTTCTTTGTTGAAGATGCCCTCGAACAAATTGCTACATTCTGATTCCCCATATTTTGTTTTCATATTTTGTTATTATTCTAAGAAATTCAAAAGCCAATTTCACAGCAGTCGTCCAATTGGAATGGTGAATACTTTGGATAGAGGTTGGCAATAGTGGTTTTGCATTTTTCTGTCCCTGCCAATTTTTTTTCTGTCTGAAGATGGCCTCAGCACAAATTGCTGTCATTGCGATTTTCAACCGAGTACATAACCTCTGTCCTAGTAGTGGGATTACTTTTCCCCTTAAACCGAACATTATTTTAAGGAAAACTTTGTGCCCCATATTTGGATATCATTTCATGTTCCTATTGCTTTCTGAAAATCTTTGTCTAATATTTTCATCAAGCATCTTTTTGAGTTATCTATTTGAAGATGGTCTAAAACATATTTCTGCATTCTGACTTCCATTTTGGTTTGCCTAAGCCATTTTGGTTCTGTGTTAGTTTGGTAGACTTCTGGATTGACATCGTTTGCACAAACACTAACTAAATTGATCCCCACTCTTGACAGCAAGAACTGGTCAACTAAAATTAAATATTTCAGTGTGGTCGCCATTAATGGATTCTTTCAATGCATGCTTATTGTGGTTGTTAGTTTGAGTATTGTGTGTAAGAGAGAGTAAGAAAGAGAGCTTTCCTTGAGCAATGAAGTGTATCCTATGTAATTATATTTAATTTAAACTTCACCTTGTAATAATATATCATGGTGTTTTATTTCCAGCAATGCTATACTCTTTTTCTATTGCTGCAGTTGATGCCACGTTCTCTTTTTGCACATGGAAAGCTAAAAATTGTAACTTTCAATCTGTTGTTCAGTTTGGCTGCTACCAAGCTTTTGGTACATATTTATTGGCTTATAGATTCTCCAGGTCTCAAGCTTTGACAGTTTGGGTTGCTAACATGGGTACATTTCCTGTGTTCAATTTATCTCGTGTATTGTTAGTTGCAAGTCATTCTTCTCAGAAACCTTACCTTAAGTTGTTGCAGTAATTGAGTCTAATCTGAATAATGCACTTTTTAGAATTCTGTGGTCTTAGGACTTCATAAATGTTAAATCAAGTGCTACAACTTTAAATCATTGCATCTTCAGGAACACCCAAACCATGCACAGCCAACATAAGTTGTGTCTCATTTTGACCTTAGAGCCTTAAGATATTTATGGTCTATTTTTTTTTAGTAAGATCTGGTAGAGATCACTTTCTCTGTATTTGACTACCTATGTAGATTAGAATGGGTTAACTGATCAGGCTGTAATTTCAGAAGATAGCACAATATATAGTAAACAGGCATATCATGGCTGCACAGGAAATAGAAAAAAAAAAAAAGGAGGTTTCAGTTGAATTATGGCTTGTTCATGTTAATTTTTTCTGGACATATATAAATTTTATTGCTCTTCTAATTGTTCTTTCTTTAACATTTAGATGTTCCACAATCTTGTTTTGCTGGTATTCAGTGAAATTGGAAATTTGGAAATATGGTGACCTAAATATGTTAATGAATAAATTGTTCTAGGTTTGGAACTTGTTGGCATGTGGTGTTCTGAGATATAACTTGTGCATACAAACTAATTTTTAGATTCTTGGCTGATGGGTTTCATACTTCTGTATTCATCATATATTGGACTAAAGTGTTTCTACAATGAATAAGTTAAGGCCGGTTTGGTATCATTATTGCCTTTGCATTTTGATTCTCTAGAAAATAATAAAATACCAATGGAGATTGATGTTGGAGAGAATTTTGCACAGACTGCTGCTATTCTTTGATCTTTTGTTCACTCTTTAGCAAGAAATCTTTGCTTACAACAACCTGAAAGATTGTACAAATACTAAAAAAGGAAGGGTTTTGTCATACATGTCGTTTCATCTGGTTGGGCTTTCGAGGAAAAAAAAAAGGAAAAGAAAAGAAACACCAAGTGGGCCCTTAGATTGCAGGTTCCATGCTTGTGATGGCTTCAGGCTTTTGAGTCAGAGAACATAGCTTTACCTGCAGATATAAATTTGGATGATGCTACACTGCTATGCTGTATTTTAATGTCAAATAGTTCTGCATGGTGAACAAGCTAAAGTTAACTTGATATTGAATTTCATTAAAGTTGCAAATTTCTAGTTGTAAAATGTTTTTATCATGACAGGCAACTTAGATGAGACAAGTTCAGAGTTCTGCTCTTTATTTCTAAGCTATTTATTGTTTATCTTTGTTAAGGAACAAGTTGCAAGTATGTGGCATTTTATCTGTGAATCCTGAGCTTGGCTTCTCAAGCTGTGCTGCTCCTGTGCTTTTTGCTAATACAAATATGAGACAATGCATCTTTCATCACATATCAGGAACTCTTCGATGACTAAAGCTAATTCCATCCTAAGTAAATACACTTAATACAATTAATATTTTAAAGGATAGAAACAAGAAAAGTGCATCTTCTAAGAGTTGGAGTGTTTTTGCCAAGTTATGTAAATAATTAAAAGTTTTTTTTTTTTTTTTCGAAGGTATCACAACCATTCATACTTTATGCATATTGCCTATGCCTGACACCTGTTTAGATTCTGGTTAGATTCTTCCAGTTCCTTTAATGTGGGGAATCTGCACATTTCTATTTTTTTCCCTATCAGAAATTCTTCATGCTGATATATCTAATAATCACAAGTATGTGGCATTTCTATTTTTTTCCTTCCTCTTCCATTCAAGATGTTCCAAATCACCAGTAAAGACCTCGGGCCGGAGAGCTGCCATTTACTCAAGCTCTGCATCTTTGCGAATATTACAAGCACCAAGCAGAGAGGTCATTGCAAACTCATCAAAGTTCTAAAGACGGAGCTTTTACAAATTTGTAAGCCTCATTAAATTAGATCTACCATTATACATTATATTTTGTCTCATGTTAATGATCATAAACCTTGCTCATGGACTTCAAGAACGCCAATATCCCTGCGCTAGCATGCCTACAGTGGGGTACAGATTTCTGAAACATATATGCTGGGATTCAACATTCATTCCATCGAGTTGTATCATTGGGAACCGGGACAATGCCGCTTCTATCTTTTTACCTTGGGCACTGAATTCCATGAAATTATATTTTGTTACGCACAATATAGATCGCCAATCTTTTTCTTCTCCGGCTTAAATTTTTTGATCGACCGTTCTCTCGTACATTCCGTCTGATGGAAGACAACTCATGAAAGAAATTATTAGCCAGTCACTTATAATCGCATCCAAACCATAATGATTCACTTATTTAGCGACTGTTGCTTGTTCATTCTTCCGTCTGATTGCTTGGCTACTGAGAGAACCAAGTTATAAAAGATTTGTCAAATTACAAGTATTTTTAGGAATCAAAGGGTGAAAAAATTGGCAATGTCGTCCGATGATAACTAATTTAAAAGTAAGATCAACTCTAATATGATTTTTATGACTCGTAGAAATTTGTGTGTGTGACAATAGAAAACATACCTTCAACCATGTTGATTAAGTCCTACTCAGTTCTGTTGATCAAGTACCACACCAATCTTAAAAAAGCAAAAGGCGAAAGCAAAATATTAATA
>UESW01003243.1:0-16985 GCA_900491605.1 Calamus simplicifolius | reverse complement strand
TAGTTTTGTTAATCATCAAAATATCAATTGGGTCAACACCGAGATGTCCATCCCCCACTTAGCAAAGGGCCAAGCAGAGAAAATATGGACCAGACTGGCAAGGGGAGCCTCTGGATGTTGGAGTGCCTCTGGCATGGGTCACAGACTCAGACGAGATTATCGGCATCCTTTTGCATGGTTGGCCAGTAATATCTCTGGCGAAGTACCTTGTGGCATAGAGATTGACTTCCTAGATGATTGCCGTAAATTCCTTCATGCACCTCCCAAAGAGCATAATCAGCTTCATACGGGCGGAGGCATCTGAGCAGCGGCATAGAAAAGGACCGCTTATAGAGCTGGTCATCGATCAGCACATAGTGAGTAGCTTGCAGTCTCAGCTTCCTTGCTTCCCTACGGTCGGCTGGGAGCGACCCTTCTTTAAGATACTTTAATATAGGGTCGAACCAAGACGGTTCGACCTCAATCTGCATCACTCGGTCCATCTCCGCGATGCTAGGCCTTTCCAAGATTTCCAAGGGGAACTTCCCTCGAAGTCCATCGACTCTATAGTTGCTAGCCAAGATAATAGGTCGGCACGAGCATTTTCGGATCTGGGGATCTGGATAACTTCAAATTCAGAGAAGTGAGAGAGTAGGTTTCGCACCTCTTGGAGATACCGAGTCAGTTCGGCTCTTGGGCTTCAAACTTGCCCCGCACTTGACTAGCTATCAGCTGAGAGTTGGTGAAGGCATTTAGCTTCTTCACTTTCAAATCACAGCGATTCGGAGTCCGGCGAGCAGAGCTCATATTCAGTCTCGTTGTTAGAGGCTGGGAAGGAGAATCTAATGCCATACTTGAAGGTCGCCCCCTCTGGGCTGGTGAGGACTAAACCAGCACCGGAGCCATTGGTGTTGAAGGATCTGTCGACATGAAGCAACCACAGGGCGCTCAATTTTGGATGCTCGGAGGAGTCCAGAGCGGAGCCATCTTCTGGGATAGTGCATTCAAGGAGGAAGTCGGTCAGAACCTGCGCTTTGATGGCCAGATGAGGCTGATATCAGATATCATGCTCGCTCAATTCAACGGCCCACTTTGCCATTTCCCCTGATGTCTCGGGGCGGTGGACCACCGCCTTGATGGGCTGGTCGGTGAGGACTTTACAGAATGCACCAAGAAATATGGTTGCAACCTCCAAACCGACGTTATCAAGGCCAAAACTAGCTTCTCAATTCGGGTATACCTCGTCTCGGTGTCCCGGACCAGTTTGCTGACATAGTAGATCGGCTTTTGAGTCTTCTTCTCTTCTGTGACCAAGACCGAGCTAATTGCGCCTTCTGAAACTGCCAGGTACAAAAATAGCATCTCTCCCGGATTTGGGCTGCCGAGGAGAGGGCGGTGAGCCGAGATACTTCTTAAGGTCTTCAAATGATTTTTGGCATTCAGGAGTCCATTGGAAGTTCTTAGCGGATCAGAGAGCTTTGAAGAAAGGGAGGCTCCTCTCGACTGACCGAGCTACGAACGGTTGAGGGCCGCAATCCTTCCGGTCAGGCGCTGGACTTCTTTAACAGATGTCGAGGGCGCCATTTGCTGAAGGGCTTGAATCTTCTGCGAGTTGGCTTCGATGCTTCGCTGAGAAACCATAAAGCTCAGAAACTTTCCTGATGTGACGCCAAAAGCGCACTTTGTCGGATTGAGCTTCATTCGATACTTTCAGAGTGTCGTGAAGCTCTGAGAGGTCCTCGATATGCTGGGAAGCTTCCTTGCTTTTGACCAGCATGTCATCAACGTATACTTCCATGTTCCGACCGATTGCTCCTTGAAGACTTTGTTCACCAACCTTTGGTAGGTGGCGCCTACATTCTTCAGACTGAAAGGCATGACTTGGTAACAATAGGTACCTCAGTCAGATATGAAGGTGGTCTTTTCTTTGTCCTCGGGTGCCATCCGAATTTGGTTATAGCTGAATATGCATCCATGAAAGGCAGCATCTGATGGCCGGAAGTGGCATCCACGAGCTGGTCGATCCGGGGGAGAGGAAACTGTCCTTCGGGCATGCTTTATTAAGATCGGTGAAGTCAATGAAGATTCGCCATTGCCCGACTTCTTCACCATGACAACATTGGATAGCCAGCTCGGATAATTTACTTCTCAAATGAAGTTTGCCTTGATGAGCTTATCCACCTCCTCTTCAATCGCCCTTTGCCGGTCAAGGGCGAAGCTCCTCTTCTTCTGCTTCACGGGTCGAGATATCTCGTCTGTTAGGGTTTAGACCTGTGATTAATAGCAATGGGATTCCCTGTTGAACAAGGGATCCCCCGGACGAACAAGAACTAGAACTAAGGATTCCCAATCCTGTTAGGTTTAGACCTTGATGAATAGCAATGGGATTCCCCGTTCAATAAGAACTAGAACTAAGGATTTCTAATCCTGTTAGGTTTACTTCTTGAAAAAGGAGGAAGATGGGGAGGAGAAAGAAAGGGCTGCCGCCCTATGATGAGAGAAGGGAATTTTTTGGGAGAAAAGAATCTGTCTCTCTTCCATCCAAACCCTAGAGACTAGAGTTTAAATACATCCACAAAGTGGGCCAGACCCAGACTCAACAAAAACTCCCATGGACTAACCCAATGAGATTAAACTAATCCCCAAGCCCGTGTACACCCGTGACTTGATTTAATCTCAACCCTTGGACTCAAACCCAGCCCAATACAAGTTAGCCCACCTGGGCCTTGATAGCACCACACCAGGCCCAACAATCTCCACCTTGGTGCTTTCAAGGCCTCAGCACGTCCACTGTGTCCATCAGCTTTAACAACGAAATACACTTTTGAAAACTATCCCGTGGAAGAACCTTAGTCAGTGCATCTGCTGGATTTTCTTTGGGTGTACCTTCACCAGCTCCACCTCACCATCTTCCACCAGCTCTCTGATCCTGTGGTATCTGAGGTCAATGTGCTTCGTCCTGGCATGATAGACTGCATTCTGCGCAAGCATCAGAGCACTCTGGCTGTCACTATGCACCTGGAAAACCTTCTGATCAAGTCCCATCTCCAGCATCAAGCCCTTCAGCCAAAGAGCTTCCTTTGCTGCCTCTGTGATACCTATGTATTCTGCCTCCGTGGTAGATAAGGCTGTGATGGGCTGCAGACATGATCTCCACGATACTGGACCACCAAACAGGCTGAACACAAAGCCTGTTGTGGATCTCCTAGTGTCCACATCTCCACCAAAGTCTGCATCCACATACCCATATAACTGCCCACGAGCCTCCTTGGATAAGTTGGATCTCTCAGCACCTTCTTGCTGTCCATAGCAAATACCAACCCCAACTGTACCTACCAAGTACCTGAAGATTCCCTTTAGTGCTCGCCAGTGCTCCCTGCCAGGGTGCGCCATGAACCTGCTCACCTGGCTCACTGCATGGGCTATGTCTGGCCTACAACATACCATGGCATACATAAGGCTCCCAACACCAGAAGCATATGGTACCTTCTCCATCTCCTGAGCCTCCACCTCAGTCTGTGGTGACATGGTCTTCGATAAGGAAAAATGTGCTGCCAAAGGTAGTGCTGTCGGTTTGGCATCCTTCATCCCATATCGCTCCAGAATCTTTTTAATGTAGCCACCCTGACTCAGATGCAGCACACCTTTGGATCTATCTCTGATGATTTCCATCCCTAGGATCTTCCTGGCTGGCCCCAGATCTTTCATCTCAAACTCCCGAGACAAAGCTATCTTCAGTTCCTATACAGCCTTCTTACTCTTGCATGCTATCAGCATGTCATCTACATACAAGAGTAAGTACATCCTAGACCCATCATCCAGAGATTTAACATACACACAAGAATCATACTCACACCTGAAAAGTCCAATGCTCCTAACATAAGTGTCAAATCTCTTGTACCACTGCCTCGGCGACTGCTTCAGCCCATACAGAGATTTCTTCAGCAAACAGACTTTCCCATCTGATCTTGGTTCTCTAAACCCTGGTGGCTGCTCCATGTAGATGCTCTCCTCCAAATGACCATGGAGGAATGCTGTCTTCACATCCATCTGCTCCAGCTCCAAGTCCTGAGCTGCTACAATACTCAATAATAGTCTGATGGAAGTGTGCCTGACAACTGGAGAAAATATCTCACCATAATCGATGCCTTCTTTCTGAGAGTATCCTTTAGCCACTAGTCTTGCCTTATACCTGATACCCTCTTGTTCTGAAGCTCCTTCCTTGCGCTGATAAACCCATTTACAACCAATGGGTTTCTTTCCTTGTGGCAGCTGGACCACCTACCACGTATTATGCTGTGAAGAGACTGCATTTCCTCTGCCATAGCATGGATCCACCTATCTCTATCCTGACTTTCCATAGCCTCCTCATAGGTGAAAGGGTCTCCATTCGCTGTCACCAGGGCATATGACAACGAATCCTCAAAGCCGTATCGAACTGGTGGTCGCACGTTCCTCCTGGGCCTTTGCTGTGCGATCCCAGTATCAGTCCCCTGTCCAGCTGCATCCTGCTGAACTCCCTGGCTTCTACCCCCTCTGTCAGTCCTCTCCACCTGAATCTCAAATCCTCCTGGTCCACTAGCAAATGGCACAACTGTATAGGAGGTTGTCTGACTAGTGTTACCGTGTTCTACCTCCTGTAGTACCTGCTGTGCATCCATGCCACTTCTATTCTGGAGGATTGAGCTCTCATCAAAGGTTACATCTCTACTGATGACAACCTTCTTCTCCAAGGGGTCCCATAGCCGATACCCCTTGACTCCTCGCGGGTAGCCTAGGAACACCATCTTCTTAGACCTGGCATCCAACTTACTCCGCTCCCCAGCTCCAACATGCACATATGCTGTGCATCCTAACACCCTTAGATGGTTTAGGCTTGTCTTCCTTTCAGACCATATCTCCTCTGGAATGTCTCCATCTAACCTGATGTGCGGTGACCGATTGACCAAGTAGCTAGCTGCATCTACTGCGTCAACCCAGAACATCTTTGGAAGCCCTGCCTGCAGCCTTAAGCATCTTGCCTTTTCCAATAGTGTTCTGTTCATCCTCTCAGCCACCCCATTCTGTTGAGGAGTTCCCATCACCGAGAAGTGCCTTCTGATGCCCCACTCCTCACAAAAAATCTGGAACTCCCTGCTGGTGTATTCCCCGCTATTATCAGACCTCAGACACTTCACACTTTTACCCTGCTCCTTCTCCACCTCAGCCTTCCAGATTTTGAACTTGGTGAAGACCTCTGATTTCTCCTTCATAAAGTAGATCCACAGCTTCCTTGAGAAATCATCTATCAAGGTCATAAAGTATCTGGCCCCATTCCTTGCAGTAACTGGGGCTGGTCCCCAGACATCTGTGTGTACTAACTCCAGGGGTTCAGCACTCCTAGCTGTGCTGACTAAGAACTGTACTCTCCTCTGCTTTCCCATCTGACAAGGCTCACAGATCTCCATATCTCCGCTACTCAAGTCTGGAAGCAGACCTCTCTTGCTCAGTTCTTTCATCCCCTTGTCTCCCATGTGGCCCAGGTGGTAATGCCACATCCTGTACACATCCTGGGGATCTTGCTCCACAGCTGCCACCTCAGATTTCACAGTCATCACAGAGCCCTCCATCTTGTATAGATTATTTTCCAGCCTCCTCCCTCTCATCACCACCATGGCTCCATTGGAGATGTTCAGAACTCCACTCCTGGCACGACTGCTGAAGCTGTATCCAGTCCGCTCCAAGTACCCCAGTGATACCAGATTCTTCTTGAGTTCTGGGACATGCTTCACACTGGTAAGAGTGTGCACTATACCATCAAACATCCTCACCCTCACTATGCCAATACCTGCCACCTTGCAAGGGTGATTATCTCCAAGAGTCACATTCCCCTCCTCAACCTCTGTGTAAGTACTGAACCACGACCGGTTGGGAGTGTAATGATGAGAACAGGCTGAATCCAAGGTCCACATCTCTGTGCTGTGCCTGTGATCATCTGATACAACCAAGAGATCATCCTCCACCTCCTGATCTGCAACTGTACTCACAGACTCAGATCCTCCTTTTTCTCCCTTCTGATTTTTCCACTTAGGACAATTCTTCTTAAAATGTCCTACCTCTCCACACTTATAGCACTTCAGCTCTCTCTTGCCTTTCCTAGACTTTGATCGTCCTCCAGACTTACTTCTGTCCCTGCCCCTACCTCTGCCTGTCCTTTCCCCAACTGATAGACCCTCCTGGGGAACAGCTTCCTTGGTCATCTTCTCCCTCTGCTCATTCGTCCGAAGCACCGAGACAATATCTTCATAAATTAATGTCTCCTTCCCATAGAGCAGTGTTGTGACCAATGAGTCATAAGACGTGGGCATTGAACATAAAAGCAGAAGTGCTTTATCTTCTTCCTCCATCTTGACCCCGACATTCAGAAGTTCATTGCTCATCTGGTCGAATATTTGGATGTGACCCAGCACATCTCCACCTTCTAACATCCGAAGGCTGTAGAGGCGCTTCTTCAACATCAACTTGTTGCACATATTCTTCCCCATATAGAGGGTGTGCAACTTCGTCCAGAGTCCCTTCGGGGTCTTCTCCTCCAGCACTGAATAGAGGACTGAATCCGCCAGACAGCCCTGATCATTGAACATGTCTTCTTCTCCAATAAAATCCACTGCTTGTCTGTCATCCCATCTGGCCTTTCCTCCAAAGCCAAATCTAAACCCTGCTGCACAAGGAGGTCCTCTACCCGGACTTTCCACATAGAGAAACTTCCCTTCCCATCAAACTTCTCAACCTCTATTTTTATGCTACTCCCCATGGCCAATTCCAAAAAATAGCACAAAAATAAATTTTATAAAATAGAGAAGTACCTTGACGAGATTCTGTTGAAATTATTTCAACTCCTTGAAGGCCTCCAGATTACTCCTTGAACCAGGCTCTGATACCACTTGTTAGGGTTTAGACTTGTGATTAATAGCAATGGGATTCCCTGTTGAACAAGAACTAGAACTAAGGATTCCTAATCCTGTTAGGTTTAGACCTTGATGAATAGCAATGGGATTCCCCGTTCAACAAGAACTAGAACTAAGGATTCCCAATCCTGTTAGGTTTAGACCTTGATGAATAGCAATGGGATTCCCCGTTCAACAAGAACTAGAACTAAGGATTTCTAATCCTGTTAGGTTTACTTCTTGAAAAAGGAGGAAGATGGGGAGGAGAAAGAAAGGGCTGCCGCCCTATGATGAGAGAAGGGAATTTTTGGAAGAAAAGAATCTGTTCTCTCTTCCATCCAAACCCTAGAGACTAGAGTTTAAATACATCCACGAAGTGGGCCAGACCCAGACTCAACAAAAACTCCCATGGACTAACCCAATGAGATTAAACTAATCCCCAAGCCCGTGTACACCCGTGACTTGATTTAATCTCAACCCTTGGACTCAAACCCAGCCCAATACAAGTTAGCCCACCTGGGCCTTGATAGCACCACACCAGGCCCAACATCGTCCACATTAAGATGGTGGACAAGGACGTCCGAACTAATCCCAGGCATATCTGAGGCTGACCATGCAAAGATATCAGCATTCCTTCGAAGAAAGTCGATCAGCTATAGCCGGGGCTTCCCTTTCAGCAGTGACCCGATCCTTATGGTTCGGTCAGGCCGAGCTTCGTCCAGTGGTACCTTCTTTCAGCTCTTCGATTGGTTCTCCTCACTGTTTAGTGAAATCCTCCCGAGCATCTAGTCCATCAACCTCGGGCAGTCTGGACTACAGGCTGGTGACGAAACACTACCGAGCTATTGCTTGGCTTCCTTGAACTACACCTACCCCTCGCTCGGTAGGGAACTTCATAACAAGATGGGGGATAGAGACGACAGCTCTGAGAGACATTGGGCCGGGTCTTCCCAAGATTGCATTGTAGGGCGACCGTAGCTTGGTCACCAGGAAATCTGCATACACAGTGGCCACGCGGGGCCAGGTCCCCGCTCGGACCGTCAAGGTGACGACCCCGTCTAGGATAATGACATCGCCGGTGAACCCCATTAGGGTGGAGTCCACGGCTTGGAGACTCTCCATGAGAAGCTTCATCTTCACAAACACATCAAGGTACAAAACATTGACGGAGCTTCCACTATCAATTAGAATTCGGCTTACATCATAGTTGTTCAAATTAAGAGATACAACTAGCGCATCATCGTGCGGAAACTGTATCCCCTGGAAGTCATCATTGGAGAAAGAGATCTCATCAGGTCGTGCTTTCTTCGGCGTCGGACCTTCTTCATCATCCCTCCCACCTGAAGAACTACCGACCGCCTCAATCATGTTAATGTGGCCAGCGACCGGAGGATTTGGAGGAGGAGGAGGTTGCTGCTGGGGCTCAGGCCGGCGATCACCCCTGTTTCTCGGCTCGGGGGCTCCTCTGAACCGATCCAGTCTACCCCACTGGATGAGCCTTTCAATCTCATTCTTTAGTTGCCAACACTCTTCAGTGTCGTGGCCATGGTCGCGGTGGTAGCGGTAATACTTTGCGGGATCTCTCTGGACCACATTCCCTCTGAGAGGAGGAGGTCGAGGGAGTTGGCGCTTGATTTCCATGAGGATCTCTGCTCTTGGGGCAGTGAGCGGAGTGAATCGGTGGAACCTCCTAGGCGGGCTCCAAGTACGGTTCCTTGGCGGTGGCTGGGGAATCCTCTGGCGGTGAGGCGGGCTCGGCCGACGGGTAGGTCGGTGCTTATCTGAGCCCTTGGGCTCCTTCTTCTTCGTTAGCTCGGCTCGAGCGGCTCTCCATGACTCTTTGACTCTGGCATACTTGTCTACCAGGGCCATTATGTTGAAGAGGTTTGGAGGGTAGCTAACCTCTAGGGCCAGGTAAAAGTCGCTCTCCTTCAATACTCTGCCTGCTAGGGCGGACATGGCTACCTCATGATTAAGGTGGTCCACCTCCAGCATGGCCGTGTTGAAACGGCCGAGATACTTCTTCAAGGACTCCCCCTCTCTCTGCTTAACCTTAGAGAGGGAGTCAGATCTCTGTCGATGGTGGCGGCTACTAATGAACTGGCTAATGAAAAGGTGGCTTAGCTCATCGAATGAATCAATAGAACCTGGCTTCAAAGCATTGAACCAAGTTCGGGCAGATCCCGTAAGGGTGGAAGGGAAGGCGCGACAGAGGATCGCATCTGAGCCCCATGGAACATCATTATTGATCGGAAGATGCTGAGATGATCATCAGGGTCAGAGGAGCCATGATAAGGCTCGATGGCAAGCAGCTTGACGTGGGAGGGAATCACTTCCTCCATGATCTTCTTAGAGAAGGGAATGCCCTGCTCTGCTTTATCTTGAAGCAGATGGGCTTGCTTGGCGGCGTCAAGCTCTTGATGCATTTATTGGAGCTGGCGGCGGATCTCTTCGTCAGGAAGAGCAGAAGGTGTAGGACGAGGAGAATACTGAGACGGTGTTGAATCATGGCAAGAATACACCGGGGAGAGAGATCGGGCCCGCCGAGATCTAGGGAGATCTTTGATGTGGGCTCGATGGGGAGCTAGCTCAGCTCCTCTGGGACGATGAGGGGGGTTCGTAACCCCATGCAAGCTGAAGAAGAGATCGCTGGATGAGCGGGAGCTGCATTCTCCTCAGAAGGGTGAGGAGCATGAGCAGCCGGACGGGGGGCTTCAGAGCGCCCCTGAATCAGGTGGGCCAGGGCCTGGACCTGCTGGACCAGTAAGGCGAACTGGTCCTGGGTCACCAGGGCTGCCGATGGCGATGGGTCTCAACTGGCGATGGTGGCAGCGCGACACTACTCACTGGATCAGGCCTTTGAGAAGCGACCTGATCTCGGACTTCGGAGGTAGCCTTTTTCTGGTTGTCCATGGGAAGAGTTTTCTTACAGACTGATATCCTTGTCTCCTGAATCACAGGTTTTTAGGGACTTGAGGGTCCTTCCTCTAGCGCCAATTTGTTGCTGCTGAAATCTTGCCCTCCGACTCGAGCGTGTTTGGGCTTCGAGATGGGCTTCTTCCTGGGCGGACCTGCAAAATAGTCCTCACGCGAAGGGCGTTGGGGGTGGCCCTCTGCGGAAGATCCTTCGACGCTCAAGTCAGTGAAGATCGACAGTCAACAAAAATGAGGAGAAGGCTCTCGCTAAAGAGTCTCTCCCAGGGCTCTGTGCAGAGCGGTAATGGCGGAAGCAAAGGCAGTGAGCGAGTGTGCTCATCAGAGATGACGTAACTAAGGGGATCTGATGCTGTGGTATTTATAGAGGATCACCTGATTGCTTGGGAGCGTCGTGGGTCTGAAGGCCATTGAGATCTGAATCCAGTTTGTTATGAGATCAGTAGGATCCGTATCTGGTTAGTTAAAGGATCGACGGCTGGGAGAGCTTGTTGACATCTCAAGATTTTGTGGGGGCATAGGCTCCAGGGCTCTAGGCCACTTTCGAATATGATTCCCATTTGGAATCTTACTATTTTAAGCTTTCCTGCGCTGAATTCGTAGAGGTACAGGTATCACTCGGGCTAGGCCGAGTGATAGAAGAGATCGGCTAGAAGGGCCGGGTGATGGGATAGCTTAGTTAGGGCTAGAAGACGATGGATGATAACTTGGCTTGAGGGGCCGAGAGACGATAGCTCGGCTTGAGGGACCGAGAGACGATAGCTCGGCTCGAGGGGCCGAGAGATGATAGCTCAGCCGAAGGGACCAAAAGACGATAGCTCGGCTCGAGGGGCCCGAGAGATGATAGCTCGGCCGAAGGGACCGAGAGATGATAGCTCGGCTCAAGGGGCCGAGAGACGATAGACGATAGACGATAGCTCATGCCTCGGTAACCCTCGGCTCGATGGGGGCTAGGGCACTCCGACCTACCGAGGTTGATTTATCTCTGGCGGGTGTTGCACAGCGGGTAGGAATCAAGGCTAGCCTTAGCCATGAACACGATTATTGATGCATAGCGATTTTACCCCTCAATAAATATTAAATTTTAAAAGATAGATCCAACTTCAATTTTTAGACTTTTAGTTATAGTAAATATAATTTTTTAAATTTTTAAATTTTAAATTTTTAATTGAATTAATATTTATATTTTATTTTTTATATTATTAAATTTAAAGTTAATTATGATATCTTCAGTTTGATCAATTAGATTTATCCGATTAAACCGATTAACCCAACCTATCATTCAGTTTGTTTAGTTCGATTTTCAAAATATTGCTCTAGAATAGAAAAGGCTGTAGAAGCATCGTATACAAAGTTACTCAATATAGAAGAAAGATGGGACAAGCATAGGGGTGAGGCGGCATGTGATTTTGTCTACCATTCTTTTAATGATGTGCCTTTCTTAAGAAGAAAAAGCCTTTGTGCATGAGACTAAGCGTACAACATAAAAAAGATGAAAATATATAGCGCATGCATGAACCAATTATCAAGTGGTACACAAAACCTTTTCCCTTCAAGAATTATGGTTGAAATCCCTTGAGTGTTAAATGTTTTCCTCTTTCCCCTTAAATACTCTTTTAATCAATTTTTTATATATTAAACTATTATTTTTTAGTCAATCAAATTTTTTTAGCTGGTTTAATTTGTTTAGCTAATCAAAGTATTTATTATTTTTAGCTGATTATTTTTTCTTTTTTTATGAGAAATACCTTTTCTTAATTATAAGCTATTTTTCTTTATATCAAACTATTAATTTTTTTAGCTAATTCTTTTTAACCAAAACTTTTTTTTAAATCAAATTATGAATTTTTTTCTCCTGGTGTTTTTTCTTTTCTCTTTTTCTATGGGAATAATTTTTTTCAATCAAAAATATCTTTAACAACAAAACCATGGATTTTTGTCAGCACATTCTTTTCCTCTTTTTCCTTTTTTAATTATTTTTTGGTGTATCAAACTACTATTTTTTGTTAGTTAAATTTTTGAGCTGACCCTTTTTCTTTTTTCTAATGGAGAATAGTTTAAAAAATATTTTTTCTAGGTCCAAAATCATTATTTTACATTAATCATTTAATATTTTAGCCCATTCTTTTTCCTTTCTTTCCCGGAACATTGTTCGTTGGATCAAGATATTTTTGTGTCAAACTATTACCATTTTTTAGCTTACTCTTTTTTTTCTTTTCATAAAGAATATTTTTTTAGTCAAAAACTTTTTATATCAAACTATTAATTTCTTTGATCAAATTTTTTTCCTATGAAGAACATTGTTTTAAGTTAAAAATTATTTATTTTTTTACTTCAAACTTTTAATTTATTTTTTTAGTCCGAAACATGTTTAGATGAAATTATTTTTTTAGCCTATCCTTTATTTTCCATGAAGAACATTTTTTGCAGGTCAAAAGCTTTTTTTTTACAGCAAACTATTTTTTAGTCGATCAAACTATTATTTTTCTAACTCGTTAATTTTTTTAGTTGGTCAAACCAATAATTTTTTTAGTGGATTCTTTTGTCTTTTCCAATGAGGAATATTTTTTAAGTTAAAAGTAATTTTTTTTTGACATCAAACTACTAATTTTTAAACAAATTCTTTTTTCTTTCTAAAGAAATTATTTTTTTCAAATAGATTTTTTTTGTTGATATCAAACTATTAATTTATATTATCATTTTTTCTTTTTTTCCCATGAACAATTTTGTTTAGTGAATTTTTTTATGCTAAACTATTATTGTTTAATCGATTCTTTTCTTTTTTCTTTCGAAGAAATTTTTTTAGTTGGTAACTATTAATTTTTTTAAATCAAACTATTAAAATATTTTGACATGATTTTTTTTCTTTAATGACTATGAAATTCAAATACATGTCGGTAGCCCTCAAAAAATAAATTATTTATACTTGATAAAATTTAATTTGCTTTACCTTATAAATGTTATTGTAGTAGCCTATTTTAATATTTTTTCCTATGAAACCAGCTCTAATCTCATCCATTTAAGATCTATTTTAATGTTTGTTGGCCTGGGTGCCAAGTTAGCCGCCCACATAGAGTCCCAAGACTCGGGACTCTTCGGATTTCTCAGCCTTATCTACTCTCTAAATCTTATCGGTTCCATAAGAAGATCAGAGGTGTCTTTTGAAAGATTATGATACGAAAACTGAGAAGCCTTCTTCTTCCTCATCGGTGCTGGCTTAGGGGCATGGATGAACCAGAGACTCTGGTAGCCCCGATCGATGATCCTGCTTCCACTGCTGCCGATATTGAGGTATGTTCCTTATTTTTGGCTCCTTTAATTGGTATTAGAGTCACGTTGGTCGTCACTGAAGGGTTGAGATTGCTGGGAACAGACTGCGGCTTGTTTCTACTACGGCCATGGGTACTGCAGTATGCAGCAAAGAATATAGAAGAAAAAGGAATTTGGGAGGTTCCGCTACGGCCATGGGTGCCGCAGTGGACCTCAGTTTGATCGGGCCGAAGGGGAGGGTCTATTTGATTCTCTTCGACGGCTGGGAGGTTCCTCTCCAACCGTCGGGATCTCTTCCCCTTCTTCCCCGGCCGTTCGTGGTTGGGGACAGCTTTCCCTTCCACCTGGTCCCAGACCCGTCTGTGTGACACAAGTTGTTCCCATGGCCTGAGGTAACCGGACTAGTTCCGACGACCGGCATTGGCCTCTTCAATCGTTGGAGCTTGTCCGGCTCCTTCCCCGACCGCTGGGGGCCTAGGGAAGCCCTTGCCTCCGCCGCACATGCGGTGGATGCAGGGTCCCTGTTATCATCGGGAGTTCTTTGGCCGGCAATGCCTCGCCTGCTGCCGGAGACCCTCCCAGGGGTCGTCCTCGGTGACCCGGCCTCTTCCCCAACCGCTGGATGGCCGGAAAGCCTGATCGCCGCCGTGTGGGGCGAGCATGCTCGTGCCCACTGGCTGTGGGGGCCGGACCTTCTACGGCGGCGCCGGCTGCCGGTGCTCCCCCCTAGGCCTCCATATGGCTGAATGGCCGGGACGGCCCTTCGCCACCGCCATGGGCGGCGGGCATGGGGGACTGTCTGTGAGTTTACAGGTGGCACCACCCATAAATTCATTGATATCCATGGACTTTCTAGTATTTATCCAAAAAAAGGAAAATAGAAAAGTGGTGCTGATGTGGCAGATACGTCAGCACTATGATGTCATGGCAGGCTTTGTACATGGCACATTCGTGGCAACCGCATGGCATACGCGTGGCTGCCATGTGGCAGTCCCTGCAGATAGCGATCTGACAAATAATAGATGCTTATGTGGCATCCAGGTGTCTAGTCATGTGTCGGTCCTAGCTGACATCAGCTGCCTGCGTGGCTTTTTTCTAATTTTTTGGGTTTTAATAATTACAAAAAATTAAAAAATCAAAAAAATTGCAGAAAAATCTAAAAAATTCCAAAAAAATCAGAAAAAATCTAAAAATTCAAAGAAAATATTTATTGAAAGTTTTCTTGCTGTGGCATGATTATTTGTGCTTTGTGCATGAATATTATCATTGTCATTCTTCTTGAATTTTTGTAACTATTTTTTTTGGATGCATAATTATTTATGCTTAGTGAATAAATATGGTTTATACATGTGTTTGTACATTTTTTGCTGACATAATTAATTTATGCTTAGTGCATAAAAAAAATTTATGTCATTTTCTATGAATATTCTGCGATCATATTATTTAATGTGGATAACATAGATGTGCTCTATAAAAAATTATTAGATTATGTGTTCCATCTTATTAAATAAATGATGATTATGAGCTTAGCAAAGTTTTCGATCTCATTTATAAGAAGGAACATTTGTAATCTGGTTATTTTTCTAGCTAATGGTATAATATGTACCCGATGTCCATACGTTGCTTGACTGAATGTAGTGATGGCCTCTAAATATGTGATAGCTGATCTTAACAAAAGTGAGAAGCTATATGGACAAAACTATAAAATGTGGCATAGAAAAATTCAATATCTACCGAATGAATTAGAAGTCTTGAAGACCCTGACAACTAGCATGACACCACCAACACCTGGCACTACTGAGCAACATCGCCTTGATCGGAAAGCCTATAAAAATTGTGTCAAAAAAGATCATTGTGCATGCTTTACCATGTTGAGTAGCATGCACAATGATCTTATTGGTAACTTTGAGCATTGCCAGACTGCTCAGGATATATGGAACCAGCTCAAGGTCAGGTTTGGTCAAACTTCAGCCACAAGGCTACATGCCTTGAACCTTAGATTCATGCAATATGTCAAGGATCCCAATCATTCCTTGTCAACCCACCTTCGTGTGATGAAAAATATGATTAGGGATATGAAGGTTGTTGGAGTTGACCTTACTGATGAGCAACAGGTTCTTGCGGTGATTCGTTCACTGCCTGACCCTTAATGGAGTCAAATGAAGCTCTTGATGACTCATAGTGAGCACATCAAGACTTTTGAGGACATTACTCATCATCTTGAGCTGGAGGCTGAGAGCATTGAGACTTCCCTCTCTTCGGCCTATGTGGTTACTGGTGAGTCTTCGAGGCCCAAGAACAAAAAGAAGGGAAAGGCACGTAACAAGAGTGCTCAGGATCTAAAGGAAAAGCTATAGCCAAACCAAAGAGAGGACATCGAGGGGCAAGAGAGATGTGACAAAGATTAAGTGCTACAACTGTGAGCAAAAGGCCACTTTGCTCGTGATTGCACTGAGCCAAAGAAGGTATGCTCCATATTAAGCTCTCTCTATGTTTGTTCATATGCATTAGTTGCTGACACTCTTCCCGATTGGATTGTAGATTCGGGAGTGAATAAACATATAGTATGAGATCGAGCGGATTTTATGGATTTTCATCGGATATCTGTAGATACCTAGTTTGTCGTGCTAGGAATGGTATGCGTGAGCAGGTTTTGGATGTAGGAGCATAGTACCAGAAATATAGAAAACAAATAAAACAAAAGTCATTATCATTTGAAATAGCACATTCATGGAAAACATGTGCACTAGAGCACTTTATTATTTAGAACAAATGCCTATGACGGTGTTTGGCATAGAGCTATTCATCCAAGATCACTAGTGATCATAAGATCAACATATTTGGTTGACATGAAAATAATTTCAAATTATCACTATCTCTAGAATCAGCACCAACCCAATGATTGTATACTCATCCTCAGGGATAGATATCCAAGATCACCCCAAAACCATGACATTGGGCTAGATTTGGAGACCAAAATACCCTTATTTATAAGAAAAAGGATATCAAAAAATGCTCTACATTATTTTCATATTAATATAATGTAATTTAATATTATAAAATCATACTATAAGAATATAATATTATAATATTATAATTATATTATAATTTAATTTAAATATTATAATAAATAATATGAAATGATAGTAAAGTGCCATAATGTTGCAATAGGCATAGTTTTGGTATAATACAGTAAATGATCTTAGATTTTTTTTGGCATACCAAATAGGTTAATCATGAATATTCAGATATCTTTAACCAATAGGATATGACATATCAAATACAGTGATCTAAAATTAGATCACCGAATATTTTATCACCCTAAGATAAGGATCATGAATGATTTAGATCATTATGGAAATCCCTTTTGGGTTATAAAACACCCCAATGGAGAGTCACATGTAAAGTTTATTTTTTGATAAAGAAATTACAAGTCTTAACAAAATTTTAAATTAATCAGTTAGATCAATTGTAAAGCATCTAAATTCTTCCTCTGAAGATTAACCAGAATAATTAGTAGCATTTCAGTAGTTGAAAGAACTGAGAAATAAACAAACATCCAAGATATTACAATTATCTAAAGACCAAAGCTTGCACATAATAATGAATTCAAAATGGAAAAACAAGAATAAGATATGGTCAACCAGCATCTGAAATGGAAAGGAAGGGTCTACTTACAAGGAATTTGATGCCCCCAAAGTGGAACTAATCCTTTATACAATCTGTACACATCAAGATAAGAAAATTTTAGTAATTTAGAATACGAAACACAAACAAAAAAGAAAACAATTAACCAAGCCATCAACAAGCAGCTACGAGAAAATATCATACCTCAGATAGCCTTCAGATTTGACAAACTTGGGAAATCCATCACTC
>UESW01003242.1:59263-100582 GCA_900491605.1 Calamus simplicifolius | reverse complement strand
ATTGCATGAAGATAAAGGGCATAATTTAAGGTTACTAGATCGATTTGATAATCTCATGTACCCATATTTTATATAGAAATCAGATTACTATGATTTATGATAATTTTAAATATTAAAAATTAAAATTATTATTTAAATTATATCTAATTATTAAATATGATAATTTATAATAAACTCAGGTGGATTATCACGAACCTAATGTCACTTAAAATCATACGTGTTGATCATGTTGATCTTTAATATTAATCATGTTGATCTTTCCCCTGGCACAATTTAACCCATGGTCACGTGAGAAGTTGGTGGTGTCTGGTGCATGCTACATTGGACTTCAATTCTAGATCCATAGTTGCCACCATGGGCACCAACGCTTGAACTTAGATGCGACACGGTTCACCCGGGCCATTGAATATACCCCACAGCTCATTGGTCAAGCTAGCGTGCACTCGCAAAGATGATGAACATTTCACTTTGAGGTAATCTGCTTCCATCTTCGATCCGGTCAAAGTTTGCCATGTGCCCAAGTGGTGGACAATTTTTAACTTATTGAACCATCGAGGCTTGGGATGTCTTTGAAATAGGGAATAAAAAAAAAAATAGTCCTTGAATATTTTTTTATTTTTAAAAGCTATAACTATGAAGATAAATTGAAAAAAAAATAATCAAAAGAGATAATATATTTATTAAATAGCTATTTTTATTATAAAAAGTTGATTTGGATAAAAAGTTAATCATGAGTTATTTTCTGAACTTATTCCTTAGAGAATGAAAAAATAGCTATTTTTTTCCAGAACTTATCCCTTAAAGACAAAACTGTTATTATAAAAAGCTGGTTATCTCTTGGTTATCCTCTATATAAACTATATCATGTACACTTATCCATGGATAGCTATTTTTCTATCAAACACTACCTTAGGGTGTGTTTGAAATAAAGAATAAGGAGAGATATCAGGAGGATATCCCTTCTTATTCTCAAAAGCTATAACTATGAAGGATAGCTGGAAAAAAAGTTAACCAGATGGGATAACCCGTGGTTATGGGTTATTCCCTTAGGTAGTGTTTACTCTTATTTCTAAAAGCCATAACTATAAGGGATAGCTGGGAATAAAGTTAACCAAAGAGATAATCTATGGTTAACCATGGGATATCCCCTCAATTTATTCCCTAGGAAATGCAGGAATAGCTGGTTATCCCTTCAAATAAGAGTAAAAAAGAGTTATCCTATGGATTTACCTTTTTGCATTTGATATGATCAATGGGATAGCCAAGAGATATCCCTAGAGATAACCAAGGAATAAACTCTATCCCATACACTTATCCATAGATAATATTTTTTCTATCAAACACTACCTTAGGTAGTGTTTGAAATAGGGGATAAGAGGGGATATCCTGGATATCCCCTCTTATTTCCAAAAGCCATAACTATAAGGGTGTGTTTGATATGGTGGATAAAAGGGGATATTCCCTAGATATCCCTTCTTATCCCCAAATGCTATAGCTATAGGGGATATCCTGGATATCCCCTCTTATTTCAAAAGCCCTATAAGGGTGTGTTTGATATGGTGGATAGGGGATATCTAGGAGATATCCCTTCTTATCCCCAAATGCTATAGCTATAGGGATAGTGCTGAAAAGTTTAACCAGAGGGGATAACCCATGTTTAACCATGGGTTATCCTTGAACTTATTCCCTAGAGAACCTAGGAATAACAAAAGTTATCCCTTGATGGCAAAGTGGTAATTTTAAAAAGGTACTTATCCCCTCAGCTATCCTCTGGATAAATGCTATCTGTACATTTATCCAGGGATAGCCAAAAAGCTATCAAACACAGCCTAAGGGATAGCTGGGAATAAAGTTAACCAAAGGGATAATTCATGGTTAACCATGGGATATCCCCTTAATTTATTCCCTAGAAAATGCAGAATAGCTGGTTATCCTTTCAAATAAGAGTAACAAAATGATATCCTATGCATTTATCTTTTTACATTTGATATGATCAATGGGATAGCTAAGGGATATTCCTATGAATAGCTAGAAAATAAATTTTATCTGTATACTTATTCATAAATACTATTTTTTTTATCAAACACTATCTTATTCAGAAATAACTATTTTCTATCAAACACTGCTTAGAAGAGGGTCAGATAATGCTGCCAAAAAAAAAAATTATTACAAGGCTTAGCTCTTCTACCAATAGATTTGGTTGCATATGCAACGTGTCATGACGTAGTGGTGCAATTCATTAAAGTCAAGTGCGCGTGCTATGGATATATAACTTTGATGGCTGGTCCGCGAGTCTTGTTTTGAATGAGATTGGAAATTTGTCCAAGAGATGAAAACGCGGAGGACATGAAAGGGAGCCATTTTCCATGGCGTGAGAAGAAGATGGACGTAGAAAATCAGAAGCAAAGTCTTCTAAATTGTGGCATGTAATGAAACAGCTCAAATTAATATTACATCGAAAGCAAAACCTAGCTCCCACTTAGAAAGACTATTGACTACTTGATTCACAGTACAGTAGATCCGATCTAACTAAAAGCCTCTCCTTGAGGCCGGGCCTCACCATGACTCGGTCGAATAATGCCAAGTGACAAGTCTAGGTCTGGGTCTGGGTCTTCGCACGAGCTCGTGAGCACATGGGAAAGCATCCGGATGTTTGCCTTCCCACTTGCATAGCAGAGGTTATAAGCTTGACCATAGGGAAAGGAAGACTTTAACGTGTCACATTCCTTGCAAATTGATAATTCCACCTATCAAATCGTATGATGGCAGCAAAGTGAGAAAAGCTCTTCCCATTGATCAGACCGAAGTCGTCAATCAAACATGAAAGTGTTCAGTTCTTCGTTAGAAAAAAAAAAAAAAAATTCATTTTCATGAGAAGCCCTTGTCAACCAAATATGACCTTAAAATCAATTAGTATTTATAATCACTACCACCCATTATTCTCCGTCATCTCCACTGTACCTTCGCTACTACACTACTTTTTACAACTCACTATCATATCTCTAATACTACTAATTTTTTCTATAACTCGTCACTATACCTTCATCACCCCCAATCACTACTAGCATCATCATATATTCACCATACCTACTACTTTTCACCACCATTATACTTTATTATTCATTACCATCTTCATTACCCTCCATCAATGCCACCATCATATCATCATCTCACCTATAATCCTTTACTAATACCATAACAATTCAACCATCCACTATTATTGCTATCATACTTGCATCATCCATCACCATTGTTATCTTTCTTTACTATACAGTAATATGCCTTTATTATCAACTATCTTTTATAAATTTTTTAATTTTTTATTATTTTTATTTTTAATAAATAAATATATTTTTTAATTAGCAGAGGAAGAGTTGGAAATAAAGATGAAATTCTTAGAGAACGAAAAATTGTACCATCGAATATCCTCGCCAACCTCCACAACAAAAAATAAAAAATTCAATTTTTTCGGTTTACTTTCTTTGAGACTTGGCCAGGAAAAGCGATAGATTGACTCGAGGTCAACCTGTGCTTTAGTTTGCACCATTCGTGCTACTTCCTCTTCCCCTCTACGATGGCACCGCTGTTGGGCCCTGAACAGCATCAATTTCCTTCATGCATACACACCCAATTTAGGCTTGGGCCCCACGATAGATGAAGTGCCTGTCAACAATAGATTAAAGGATGACTGCAAGAGTTATGAAGAGCCCAACAGCTAATCCACACAGCTTACCCAAGGTGTGGCTGGAAATTGGCCACGAAACGCTTTAAATAGGATGCCTCCTTCCCCAATGGCCATCCCATTCCCTACTCTTCGCAGTTGAAAGAGATTGAGAAACAGATGGGGAGTGGTCCATTTAAGCAATCAAGGAAGCTTCAAGCCATTACCAAAGAAAGGGAGAGAAAGCCAATGAAGGGAGTTCTTCAAGTCTTCCTCCCACTCTCCATCCTCTGCTTCCTGCTCTCCAACTACTACTCTTCATGCCTCCTCAACATCAATTTCTCCTCCACCACAACTCTTCTCAACAACATCAAACACTTCATCGACAGGAAGGCCATATTCCTCTTTTCCAATGCCATTCTATTATTCCTAGTTAAAGAGTCTGGCTTGCTCTGCCACTGTAGCTCTCCAGTTGACAGACTATATGATGAATTCACCGCAAGGAAAGGAGACCATTCACGGCTGAAGACTGACGCTGTGGAGACTGAAGCAAATGTTGAAGAGGCAAGAGAAGATAGTGGTGGGTCTTTAGGGTTGGTTATGATAGAAGAAAGAGGAGATGAGGAGGGAATGGCTGCTACACAGATAAAAGCTCATGTTGTGGAGGAGGAGGCTATAGATTCCCCTGTTCAGAGTCAAGTGGTGAAGAAGGCTACAGTGGAGAGTGGCAAGGCTTTGGAGTTGGTTGTGATTCAAGCAGGAGATGAGGAAGGAATGGAACTTGTGGGCATAAAGGAAATGAAAGATGTAGGTGTTGATGAACTGAATAGAAGGTCTGAGGAATTCATTAACAGTGTGAAGAGAGGATGGAGAATGGAGGCTTTACAGGTAGTCATGGTGTGATATAAATGGGTGAATAAGGATGAGAAATGTTTCTAAAATTTTTCTTTCTAAGCTTGCTTTGTAAGACTTGTATTATTGATCATATGTTACTTGATCCACTGCCCCATTGTGGGTTTTTACTTTCTATCACCTTCCTTTTCCTTTACCTTTTTGATTTTGATGGAGAGGAACAGGGCATATATGATCCGTAATCGAATTCTATCTATTGATTATAAGCTCTAAACTTAGACTTCTACAGTGGTATTATTTGGTTAATCTGGTTTAGTTAAATTGGAGTCTTCCAAATTTATACCACCTTTGCCAAACTATACTTGTTTAAGATAATTTGGAAAAAATAAAGACTTCCACTGCTGTGGATCTGAAGCTAATGCATGTTTTACATCTTGACTGGGTCAAGGAAAACTTCTATCAAAATTCAATATTTTTTTTTTTTTTTTTGCAAGACCTGGTTCTCAATTTGTTTGTTTCATTAGAGAACTCATAAATATGGAGTTCTAACAATAAATTTTCTTGAAAACTTTTCTATTTCCATGAAAATTTTTTATTTTTCTTTTCCTTTTTGATAACCATCTTGCAATAAAATATACACTAACCAACTAATTAGTTAGTGAACCAACAATTTCTTCATTCTTTTTTTGGCATCAAATGCCTAAACCAAATAGCTTCATAATATACACTAACCAACTTGCATATTGCCAACTTCCAAAATGCAGATTATATAAGACATAAAATTAAGAATATATCATGTTATATAATCTAAACTTCGAAGAAATTCGTCCCTATTTCATTCCAAAAAAAAATAAAAAATTTATCAGCGAAGTCCTTATTTAAATTTTCTCATCAAGTTGTCGAGGTCTCATGTTCTTAGGCCGGAAGCGAAACCTAGGGAAGCGTCTAAGTTTATTCCTACCAAGGTGATCGTAACCCTGGCAAGTTTCCGTCACCTTCAAATATTAAATCCCACGGCGCATGTCTTTAGCATTAGTTGTCGGATTCGGACTGATCCAACCAGCTCGAGGACCCAAAGGTTAAGTTGGTTCAATTCTAACATAAAATTGGATCTATAAGACACTTAAAATAATTCGATCAACCTATTCGATTCATATGTGAATTGATCAACTAAGCCTAAATTAGATGAATCATGAATTTATCAATGCCATGTCAAATTTTTTGCCTTCACCTCCAATATAAATCCTCCTCGCTATTCCTCCAACTTTCTTGAGACTCTCGAGGGTTTCTCGAGATCTTTAACCCTCTCCACCTTCTCCCTCCACCTTCTCTGAATGCTCCCACCAGCTTCCCCAATCTTAACCCAAGCTCTTCTTCTCCTCTTCTTGGCAGCCTCGCTCCCCTTTAAAACCCTGAATAAGACCTCACTCTCCCATGGTTCACCCTCCCTTGATCCTGATATGGCTTCATCTTTGAGAAAGCATCCACATTCATCATTGATGTGAAGGTGCAACGGACGGCGAGTGAAGCCTAATCCTCAAAATCAATGAGAAGATCGAAAGATTGTAGGGCATCGAGGTGCGATGATCCAAGAAGTGCAAAGGAAAGCTGATCTGACGGTAACCAAATTTTTTTTTTAAATTTTTATTTTTTTATTAAAAATTAATTTTTATTAATATAATATATTTTTATATTAAAATAATTAAATCGATCATTAAACTGATGATCGAAATCGTTGATCGGATTGATGTCCGGCCGGATCTAACAACTAGTCCTTTGGTCCGAAAGTAAAACCTAGGGAGGCGTGTAAGATTTTTCATGCCAAGGTGACCGTAACCCTGGCAGGTTCCCGTCACCTTCCAGTACTTACCCCCGGTACTTCCTCTGTTTTTTCCGGGAAGTAACACAAGTCGTCAGGGTCTGCCGGCTTGGGGAATATTTGTGAATATAGAAGACATTATTCCATTCCAAAGCCATTTGGCAGTAGAGCACTTGTTATTCTGATCGCCAATGAGGACGGACGGAGTCACGGTCACATGTCCTTCATGAGAGTCAAAGTCTTTGTATTATTTAGGCATAGAAGGATCTTTCAAGACTATGTTTTGGAAGAGAAAAGTATGCAGAATCAAAATAAAGAATGACTTGTATATGACTTTGAAAACAAGCAGGGAAACCTATTTTTCTCTCAGGTGGCACTGGCAGTGCCCATCAAAGTTTCAGCAATTGGAATAGTTATATTAAGTGATAATGATCAAGTGAAACCGAGTTCCTCTATATTATCATGTTTAAGATTTTTTTTTTTTTCAAAAAGGGTAGGTGGAGAGGGTCCTTATTTTATTTGTCATCACTAAAGGTTCTACCCCATCATAATTGTTCTTCTTTTTCTATTGTTTTTTCCACTAGAGAATCCATGGAAACGGTATAAGATCTGGACTCTGGTTTTCAAATTTCTTTGTCCATAGTCTTCGCTTGGAACATGGTAGTTGAATCTATATCAACAACTTGGTGTAAGTAGGGGTACACCAAATTCGATCGGTTTAGTTGTGCGGATTCCTCCAATAATTGAGATGATATAAATGTTTATCTTGGTCAAATGATATCGAGTTTGCACCAATTCAACTGGTGATAGGGATGGCTGACTTATAATTCATCAATTTGTTGATCTTGTTAGAATTGATTTAATTTTCTTCATCCCTTTCTAGTTTTGAAAAATAAATTATTTGAAAAATTAGATTACATATAAATTATATTTTTTTCCTACCAAACTAGATGGATCCATTCTAGATTTATCTAGCAACAAGGTCTCAAATGTGACAAACGATATATAACTTGATCCAACTTGGCTCAATGTAGCCAAATAGTATCCTACTTAGAAACCCATATTTTTGAAATCTCTAACCTCTCTATGGCTAATCCCATCATTATGCTGCACTCTACATATCGAATATATAAGCCATTTATTTATAGGTTACATAATTAATTAACATTTTTTACAATGCTTTTATACCTGGGTAGTACCGTAAATAAAGAAAAGTTTAAGAACATGGGATTGAAGGAGAAAGGGGTATAAGGAACTGATGTGATTGGTAAAAGCCACGTGTAAATAAAGAAAAGTTTAAGAACATGGGATTGAAGGAGAAAAGGGTATAAGGAACTGATGTGGTTGGTAAAAGCCACGTATAAACTATCGGCCAAAATTATCCAACGGCAGGAGTCGTTAGGATGCTGACGGTCCCGACTCCTAGGCGGCCTCTGCCTACAAGTGGCCTTAAGTCGGTCCCGATCTAAAGACGGTTCCTAGGCGGCCCCTGACTATAAGAGGCTCCAAGTCGGCCCCGATCTACAGATGGTTCCTAAGCGGCCCCTGCCTATAAGCGGCCCCAAGTCGGCCATAATCTACAGGCGGCCTCGATCCTTATCGTGTCTTACCTTCGAGGATTACCTCAGCTTCCCAAGAAAGCCTCTACCTTTGATAAAGCCGGACCCACTAACCATCCTTGATCCATATCAGTCTAATAAGACAAATTCCGCCAGTTCCAGCACAGGCCCCAAAGGTCATCACCCATCAGACAACATTAATGACTTTGATCAAATGAGGCCCCAAAGGTCATCACCCATCAGGCAACATTAATGGCTCTGATCAGATGAAGCCCCAAAGGTCATAATCCGTCATGAAGCTATAATTCTCCAAACCAATGAGGCCCAAAAAGTCATCAGAAAGATTTAATGACTCTGGTCAAATAAGCCTCGAAAGGTGATCATCTGCCATGAAGTACCAATCACCCGGATCAGAGAGAATGAATCTAATCCCACCAGTTCTGACATTCTATCTGTAAAAGTCATGGCTCATCATGAAATTTCAATCTTATCAAGCAAGCCATACAGACTCGAAGTATCAACAAAATGGGTAAGAGGGACCCCTGACCAAGGTATGAACACTCAAGCAAACACTTAGAGAACTCTCTCATTCGAGCTTCTTTAAGCTCATGGCTATGATATTGATCACTAACTTGAGCGTCGAAGGGTTTCCACCGGAATATTCAATCCTCATGACTTCTTACAGATCTTGACGTTAAGGTGAAGCTCCTTCAGCAAACTCACGGCACATCCATTGACGCTCAAGGACGTCAGTTCAAGGTGATTGGGCATCATTAGATTGGCATGCCAGGAAGGGATGGACGTGACACTGAAAGAAAGATCACTCTGTAACTTTGAGTTATAAGCTCATCCTCTCTTAAGCAACAATGGGGGCAACGTATGTTCAGAAGGCTTCTTCTAGTTCTACTGGGGGGCATCCCCGTCGTGTCGAGCAGTCAGAGGCCGGCTTTCCAAATTTTTTATCACCACCAATTTCAGCTACCCCACAAGAGCAACTGGCCAACCTCACTCAACAAGTCCAAGCTCTTATTGGAGTAGTTCGCGGGTTGCAAGAGCAACGACCAGTGGCTACTCAACAACAATCTGGACCTTCTGTACCACCAACAATAGCTATTTTAGCTAGTCAACAATCTACTTATAGAAGACCCTCTCCGAAGGAGCAACGCCACCATCATGCTCCATCCAGGCACCACCATCAGGAAACCTCTAAGAGGTTATGGTCTCCCATCCATTGCTCTGGCAGCCCCTCTTTCAAACGACGATGGAGGAAAGAGCCCAGGGGTACATATCACCATCAAGATCATCACTCCCCCTCCTCATCGTCTGAATCGACGAGCGAAGACCTTAATGGTCGGACGGAGAGGCACTTGGAGGAGCAAGACCAGCGGTTGGAGGAGCTCAGCCAGAAACTCAATAACTAACCAGGGGTGGACTATGATACTTGTCCACCCCTCATTCATCGGATTATGGAAGAACTTGTATCTCACAGGTTCCGTCTTTCCCAGCTAGATCCTTATGATGGTACCACGGATCCACTGAACCACTTGGAGAGTTATTAATCTCTCATGTAAGTTCAAGGGGTGACTGATGCCCTCCTATATATCGCCTTCTTTGCTATCCTTCAGAAGGCTGCACATGCCTGGTATTCTTGCCTACTCCCGTGAAGCATCGACTCCTTCCGACAGTTGGAGAAAGCCTTCTTAGCATAATTTGATGCCTATCGAAAGATCCCTCGGGTGGCGGATAGTTTGTTCTTCGTTCAACAGAAGAAAGGAGAACTCTTGAAAGACTTCGTAGCCTGATTCAAGATAGCAGCCTTTGAGGTATATCATCTCGATGATGCTGTGGCCACCCTGGCCCTGAAGCGAGGAATACGTCCTCTCGCTTCACCTATTCATTAAACAAGAAGCCTTCTGATTTCTATGTCGAGCTTTTGAATCGTGCACAGAAATATATTTGTGCCAATGAAGCTGATTTCACTCAGAGGAATGCTGAGAGGGGGGCTAGTAAGAAACTAATCCGCATAGAGCTAAGCATACCTCCTCTTAAGAAATCTGAACCCCCACGCCGGCTAGATAACAGGTGCCAAAACTTGGCCCCTAAATAAGAAAACTTCACACCTCTCCTCGCCCCTAGGTCTCATATCCTTATGGAGATCGAAAGTGAGCCTTATCTCTAGCGCCCTCCCTCGCTGATGACAAATGTCGCTCACGACAGGAGTCACTATTGTCACTTCCGTAGAGACTACGGACATGATACCGAAGACTGTCGTAACCTAAAGCGTGCCATTGAAGAACTCATCCAGTAGGGCTATCTTGGAAAGTTTGTCCAGATGGGAGGACCTCCGGTCATCCCAGCTCTGATGGGGCCCCCATCTATTCAGGCCAACATTGACAACACTCCAACAGAGTGGACGGTGGGCATGCTTTCATGGGGAACAGCTTCATCTTCAAAGAGACCAAGGGGTGATGAGGGAATAGAAAATGTAATCCCCTTCTCTGAAGGAGAGTTAGCAAGGAGGGGCAACTTGAGTGATGACAGTGCAATCATCTCTATGACGATCGCTAAGCATCCTGTAAAAAGAATACTTGTAGATAGTGGGAGTTATGCAGACATTCTTACTTATGATGTTTTTGTTTGGATGAATACATCTTTTGACTCCCTGTAACCGATGACCACACCTCTGGTTGGCTTCACAAGAGACTCAGTGAGGGTTGAAGGTGAAATCACCTTGCTAGTCATGGCAGGATCACCGCTGTGTCAAAGCACAGTCCTAATGAGGTTCTTAGTAGCCCGAGTGCCTCTAGCATACAATGCCATACTTGGTCAACCTGGTTTAAACCTCTTGGACGCGGTGATATCTATCAGACGCTTGCTCGTAAGGTTCCCTACTAGTGGAGGGATCGACGAGATGCATGGAGAGCAAAATCCTGTGCAATTATGTTATCATATGGCTTCCAGCCCTCATAAAATGGTGACACCACCAACTTCGGTGCTGCTCGACCACAGAGAGTTTGAAAGAAGAGGAGAGTCAGTCGAGTGCTTACTATCCTACCCACTGGGGGATGACCCTATGAAGGTCGTGCAAATCGATGAGCTTCTTCCTTTGGAGATGAAGAATCAGCTCCTCACTTTCTTGTGAGCAAACTCAGATGTCTTCACATGGTCAGCATTAGACATTCCTAGCATCACTTCGGAGGTAATTACTCATAAGCTCAATGTTGATCTGAAGTACCGACCTATCCACCAGAAGAAGAGAAGTTTCATCCCTGAGTGGCAGAGAGCCATAGATGAGGAAGTCAACAAGTTACTTGTTGCTGGCCACATCCGAAAGGTGCAATACCCGGATTGGCCAGCCAATGTGGTCATGGTCCGAAAAGCGAACGAAAACTGGCGAATCGGCATCGACTTTACTGGTCTCAATAAAGCATGTCCCAAAGATAGCTTTTCTTTGCCATGGATTGATCAATTAGTGGATTTCACGTTCGACCATGAGCTCCTCAGTTTTATGGATGCCTTCTTTGGGTATAATCAAATAAGGATGGATCCGATGGATGAAGAAAATACCTCTTTCATCACTGAGAAAGGCATCTACTGCTATAAAGTAATGCCCTTCGGGTTAAAGAATGCAGGGGCCACCTACCAGAGATTGATGAATAAGGTTCTTAAAGATCAGATTGGGCATAACATGAAGGTGTATATGGATGATATGCTAACTAAGAGCACCTACATCGCTAACTATGTTGCCGATATATAAGAGACATTTAATAACCTCTGGCGTCATCAGATGAAGCTCAACCCTCATAAGTTTGTATTCGGTGTCACTACCAGGAAATTTCTGGGCTTTCTAGTGACCTAGCGGGGGATTGAAGCAAATCCAAAGAAGATTCAAGCCGTTCTTGACATGAGACAACCAATCAATAAGAAGAAAGTGTAACGGCTCACCGGAAGAGTGTTCACTCTGAGCCAATTCCTATCTAGATCGACCGAGAGATGGTTGCCCTTTTCAAAGCTCTACACAAGGCTAATGGCTTTGAGTGGATGGAGAGCTGCGAGAAAGCCTTCGAGGAGCTGATGGAGTTTTTATTTATACCGCCATTACTGTCAAAGCCTAAGGAAGGAGAAAAGCTCTTCCTCTATCTTGTTGCCTTCCCAGAGTCAGTCAGTTCCGTTCTGATGCGACTCGATCCCAATGGAGCGCAGAGGCCTATTTATTGTACTAGCAAGGTACTCCATGATGCGAAGATCATGTACTCTAAAACTGAAAAAATTATTTTTGCTCCGATTATCTCTGTTCAACATCTCAAACCATATTTTCAAGCCCATCCAATCATGGTGCTCACAGACCAACCTCTTGGAGCTGTCTTGGCTTGCCCTGACATCTTTGGTCGCTTGGCTACATGGGCCATCAAATTGGAAGAATTCGATCTTTCATTTTAGTCCCGATCTGCCCTTAAGTCCCAGGTATTGGCAGACTTCCTGATGAAGTGCACCTGGACAGAAGAGCAATCCAAAGATTTTCCCATGATGTGTCCATATGTTGGTAAGGATGCAGCAAAAGCCTGGATCCTCTATATTGATGGTGCCTCAAATTCTTAAGGAAGTAGAGCTGGTCTTATTCTTGCAAATCCGAAGGGCATAATATTGGAGTACGCTCTCCGATTCTTTTTAAAGCCACAAATAATCAAGCCAAATATGAGGTCTTATTGGCCGGAATCAAGCTTTCCTAAGGGCTCGGAGTAAAGCGCCTCAGGGCCTTCACCGACTCTCAGCTCATCTTCGGACATATTATTGAAGAGTATGAAGCTCGAGACCCCATTATGTCTCGATATGTAAATAAAGTTAAGTCGCTGACCTCTTCACTATAGTTACATTTTCAAGAGCAAAAATGCCAGAGCCAACACCTTGTCGCGGCTAGCCACCTCGGCGGATGACACTTTGGGAAGAACATATGTCGAGCACATGGAAACTCCAAGTATCGATGCAATAGAGGAGATTCTACTAGTTATGCAAGAATCAACATGGATGGATGCCTATATCCACTACCATACTGACGGTACTCTCCCCACTGATCCTATAAAAGCTAGACTACTTAAGTGGAGGTCTTCCAAGTTTGTGTTGCTGAATGGGCAGTTACATAGGAAGTCCTTCTCTTATCCCCTCCTCAAATGTGTTGGCCCGACGGATGCTGATTATATCCTCAAGGAGATTCATGAGGACATATGTGGGAATCATCTGGAGGGCAGATCACTAGCGCACAAAGCCCTTCACTAGGGATAATACTGGCTCACCATGCGAAAAGATATTGCTGAACTAGTCCAGAAGTATGATAGTTGCCAACGATATTCTAATATTCAGCAATGGTCAACTTTTCAACTGAGCCCGCTCTCTGCTTCGTGGCCCTTTGCTCAATGGGGAATGAATATTCTTGGACCATTCCCCCCAGCTTCAGTACAATGAAGATTTTTACTTGTCACCATCGACTATTTCACCAAATGGGTTGAGGTCAAGGCATTAGCCAAGATCATTGAGAGAAAATGAAGGCATTTTTCTTAAAATCTATTATATATCGATTTGGCCTACCTCATACCATGATCACCAACAACGATCGCCAGTTCGATAATTTTGTATTCAAGGCCTTTTGCATCGAAATAGGTATATGTCACCGATTCACTTCTATCAGACATCTGCAGACCAATGGAAAAGTAGAAGTCATGAATCGAACCATCCTTCGAGAACTTAGAATCCGACTGAATGAGTTTAAAGGCAGATGGATGGAGGAACTTCCAAGTATATTGTGGGCATATCATACAACTCTTAGAGTCCTCATGGAAGAGACTCCTTTCAGCCTTATCTTCGGATCTAAAGCGGTCATCCCAATAGAAATTGGTCTTCCAAGCCATCGGATGGAATCATATAAAGAAGAAGATAAATCTGATCAACCAAGGGCTAACCTCAACTTCATCGATGAGATCCAGGACCAGGCACGGCTCAAGATGGCCGTATTCCGTCAGCAAACGATAAAATATTATAATGCCCAGGTCCGCTTCAAGACATTTTGTCCTAGAGATCTAATCCTCAGGAGAGCCAAGGTATCCAAACCAATTGAAGGAGGTAAGCTATCTCCGAATTGGAAAGGGCCTTATCGAGTCATGAAAGCACTTCATCAAGGAGCTTACCGACTCATGGAGTTAGATGGACAGTCAATCCCACGTACTTGGAATCCAAACAATCTTCTCCGGTATTACTAGTAGTGAGTATACTTGGCCAATGATTATAAGAAAAGCTTTTAATTTTATTTTTCTATTTAGATTAGAAACCCCCATGACAGTTTCCAAAAAGACCTCAGTGGCCCATGATCATAGACACCCTCGGGCCAGTACGAGAAACCCCTGAGGTCGTTCAAGTCCTATGGTCTCAGTGGCCTCGAGTCAAACTCCCAGGCTGGCACGAGAAACCCTTGTGGTAGTTTCCAAAACGACCTCAGCGGCCCTACGATCATAGACACCCCTGAGCTGGCACGAGAAACCCACAAAGTGGTTCAAGTCCTATGGTCTCGGTGGCCCCGAGTCAAACTTCTGGGCTAGCACAAGAAACCTCCATGGTAGTTTTCAAAAGGATCTCGGCAGCCCCGCGATCATAGACACCCCCAGGCCGGCACGAGAAACCCCCAAGGTGGTTCAAGTCCTATGGTCTTGGTGGCTCCGAGTCAAACTCCAAGGCCGGCATGAGAAACCCCCGTGGTAGTTTTCAAAAAGGACCTCGGTGGTCCCGCGATCATAGATACCCCTAGGCCAGTGCGAGAAACCCCCAAGATGGTTCATGTTCTATGGTCTCGGTGGCCTCGAGTTAAACTCCCGGGCCGGCATAAGAAACCCCCATGGTAGTTTTCAAAAGGACCTCGGCGGTCCTGCGATCATAGACACCCTCGGGCTAGCGCGAGAAACCCCCAAGGTGGTTCAAGTCCTATGATCTCGGCAGCCCTGAGTCAAACTCCCGGGTCAGCATAAGAAACCTTCATGGTAGTTTTCAAAAGGACTTCAGCAGTCCAGTGATCATAGACACCCCCGGGCCGATGCGAGAAACTCCCGAGGTGATTCAAGTCCTATGGTCTCGGCAGCCCCGAGTCAAACTCCTGGGCCGGCATGAGAAACCCCGTGGTAGTTTCCAAAAGGATCTCGGTGGCCCCATGATCATAGACACCCTCGGGCCGGTGCGAGAGATCCTCGAGGTAGTTCAAGTCCTATAGTATTGATGGCCTCGTGTCAAACTCCTGGGCTGGCATGAGAAACTCCCGTAGTAGTTTCCAAAAGGACCTCGATGGTCCCGCTATCATAGACACCCCCGGACTGGCACGAGAAACCCCCAAGATGGTTCAATTCCTATGATCTTGGTGGCCCCGAGTTAAACTCTCAGGTCGGCACGAGAAACCCTCATGATAGTTTCTAAAAGGACCTCAGTGGCCTCGCGATCATAGACACCCCCGGGCCAGCGGGAGAAACCCCTGAGGTGGTTCAAGTCCTATAGTCTCGGCGGCCCCAAGTCAAACTCCTGGACCAACCAGAGAAACCCCCGTGGTAGTTTTCAGAAGGATCTTGGCAATGATACCCTCCGGGCCCATGGCAATGACCAGCATCGGCATTCGAGGAACACCCCAGCAAAAGCCTAAGAGGTGAATATGAACCTAAAAGTTCCTATGAAGCCCATATGTCAAATCATCAACTCTTTAAGTATGCTCATAAGGACAAAGATGTATCTTGTTGAATCCGAAGACTAAAACCAAGATATAGTCGCTCAAAAGACCAAAGCATTACAAAAAGATAAGGTCGTTAAATTCGAACAAAATATTTTTTCTATTAAAGATTCTCTCATTACTCTCATTGTCATACAAGAAGACCAACTTTAGTCGGATTGCAAAATATTAAAAATAGAAAAAGAAAATAAACCTAAAGCTCAGCAGGTCCTGGCCCATCTTCAGCACCACCACTCGCCGGATCTTCATCTTCATCCTCAGGCCGAATGTGCTCAAGGCTGCTCATTTTATAGATCCGAGAGATCCTCCCCTAACACTTTTCGAAGCCTTGAGCATAGGCATCGAGGGCTGCCTCACTGAACTATGCAGAAAAGTCTATGGAACCCTTATAAAGTTCGACGGCCTTCCAAGCCTGAAATTCGATGGCAGCAACTTTCTCTAAGGCTTGGACCTCAGCGGCAGCCACCTTTGCCATAGCCTAAACCTCGACGGTGGTTAATTTCTCCATGACCTTCCAAACTTGTGCCTTGGCGGCGGTCATCTTCTCCCAAGCTGCTCGAGCTTCCACCTCGGCAGATGCCAGCTTCTCTACGGTGGCCCAGGCTTTGGATTCGGCAGTATCGGCCCTATTCTCGGCATGATCCACTTTGAGGAGAGCATCTTCCAACTTCTCCTCCGCTGGCCCAAGCCTTGACATGGCTTCTGCCAGTTTGGCCTCGATGATCCTGGCCCTTCTTTCAGCCTTCTTGGCCTAAGCCTTAGAGGAACGACTTTCCTCCTGGGCGGCTTGGAGTTCGCCGGACACCGTCGCTTCTTGGGTCCTAACCTCAGTCAATTCTTTGGCCATGTTATCAACCCAAGTCTTGATAATAGCTAGCTGACCCTGAGCATGCCCAGAATTGTTGGAGCTCCCGGTACAAGCATCCCGAAGAACAAAGAGACCGTTGGATATCTGCATGAACCAACAAGTTAGAATGAAGACCATGTTCAACTGAGTAAGCAAAGTTAGCATACTTACATGGAGGGCAGCGGTAAAAAGAGTGTCAAGAGACTCCTCAATTGGTTGGTGGCGAAGCTCAGCCTAAAAATTGAGGAGGGTTGAACGGCTCAGAAGATGCTCTGCCAGTTGACCTCGATGCATTACCATGACCTTGGATGGCCGACTGCATGGGACACTATCGGGAGGTGTCCCCACTTCCTCTGGCATCGATTGGGTGGCCGGAGAGATATCATCTCCAACTTTTCACGCTGGAGGTATTTCAACCCTCACCTCTAGTATGGCTTCACTTTTGGGTTCTACGGTGGTTGAAGGTTCTTCCCTCGATGGCTCCGTCCCAGCCTCAATAGGAGGAGCCCCTACTACTAATGCTTTGGCAGAGGGATCCCCCCTTCTTGGTTCTTCCATCGGGGTGGCCTCGAGGGCCGCAGATGGAACCACGGAGGGCTAGAGTAGCCCGCCCTATTCTTTCTGATGAGACTTCTTAGGTGCCGCCCTCATCATGTCGCCGGTGGCCTCTTTTCTTTTTCTGAGGCCTGCCGCTAAAAAGTTGGGAGAAAACCTCATCACTGCACAAGAAGGTAAATATTAAAAAAAAGGGCTGCAGCAGATAATTAAAAAATGTAATGCTTACCGAGCACCGGTGATGGCGATGCCGGCACTGCGCTGGCTTCATGGAGGTTATCCTTCGATAACAACTCTCAATAGAAGGGGATGATGGAAGACATCAAAGCATCAAAAAGCTCTCAGTCTCTCTCCTCTACAACGAGTTCTTATTGGGACTAGTGTCGAGATAACTCCAGATCATTTTCACTACCTCCACATGAACATAGAAGAATCGGAACTTCTGCCCTTAATCTTGGAGGGCAGATCAAGTTTGAGAGCTCTTTTAGGCCTAGAGGCAAAGCTCCACCACCCATTTCTGTTAGAGTTTCGGAGTTTATACAAAGCCCGAAACAGGGAGACTTAGGAGAGAGCACCATGAAAATGGCAAAGCACTAGAAAGGCATAGATAATCCGAATGAGTTCAGAGTTAACTGTGCCGGAATGAAGTTATACCTATCTAAGAGGTTGAGGAAGAAAGGGTGGAAAGGGAGACGAAGCTCACTCTTAAGAAATTCCTTGTACAAGGCAACCCCATCGGACCAGCCAGAGGTTACCTTGTCACCATGCCAAGGCCCAAAAAGACAAATGTTGTTGGGTATCTTGTTTGGGCCCTGAAATTCTTTATGTCCTAGGTGGTTATGGTGGAGGTTATTCCCTCCAGACCTACGGATTTGGAATAGGTAATCGAGGGAGATATCGAACGAGAGGGTAGAGGTGAAACCCTAGAGGGTGGAGATGATGCCCTAGAGGGTGAAGGCGAAACCCTAGAGGGTGAAGATGATGCCCTAGAAAGTGGAGGAGAAACACTAGGTGCCAGAGAGGAAGCCCTAGGTGGTAAGGGGGAGGCCCTAGTCGATGTTGGAGCAACAGTCACCGAACGACCGCGGATGAAAATACCACCAGGAGCCTGATGCCATGCCTAAAGGATTTTCTTCCTAGAAGGTTTGACCATAGGTCTCTTACCCTTTCTATCAGAACGAGGATCCATGAGGATGAAAAGAAAGAACATAAAGGCACAAAGGAACTGACCTTAAATTAGAGAAATAGAAGCAAAGACTCGGTGTTCAAAAGGTGAAAAAAGCACAGAGAAATTAATGAAGGCGTAAGAAGCTCGAAGAGGTGGGCGAGACAGTCTTTATGCATAATTTTTGAAAGTCCCACCCACTATAATGCCACGCGGAGGCTTAGAGGTGGAGTAATCATCCGGCTATCTATGAGTTATTGGAGGGGCGCGATTCATGCCCAATGATGGGACATCGACAAGAACAATCCAATAATGATACCCCACCTTTTCTTGCTAATCATGAGGCATTTTTCTTAATCCTCAGGCTATATTGCTTCCAATGCCATTCCTTAAATGATGAGAAGACTTCGAAGAGACTTTACTTCTCCAAGGGCACGTGCATGCCTCCGCTAATTTATGGCATGCGAGACCCAGCAAAGCAGAAGATTTTGCGCTCCTTTCTCTTGGCAAGTGCTATGCATGTGAGCGCCAAGACTCAGGAGTGGGGGGACATATGATGTGGCGGGTAAAAGCTAGGTGTAAACTAACGGCCAAAATTATCCAATGGCGGGAGTCGTTAGGATGCTGACGGCTCCGACTCCTAGGCGGCCCTTGTCTACAAGCAGCCTTAAGTCGGCCCCAATCTACAGACAGTTCCTAGGCAGCCCCGGCTCCTAGGCGGCCCCTGCCTACAAGTGGCCCAAGTCGGCCCCGATCTATAGGCGATTCCTAGGTGGCCCCTACCTATAAGCGGGCCCAAGTCAGCCACGATCTACAGGTGGTTCCTAGACGGCCCTGGCTCCTTGGCAGCCCCTGCCTACAAGCGGCCCTAAGTCGGCCCTGATCTACAGGCAGCACCTAGGCGGACCTGGCCCCTAGGTGGCCTCGGTCCTTATCTTGTCTTATCTTCGAGGCTCACCTTAGCTTCCCAAGCAAGCCTCTACTTTTGACAAAGCCAGACCCACTAACCACCCTTGATCCATATCAATCTAATAAGACAAATTTTATCAGTTCCAGCATAGGCCCCAAAGGTCATCACCCATCAGGCAACATTAATAACTCTGATCAGATAAGGCCCCAAAGGTCATCACCTATCAGGCAACATTAATGACTCTGATCAGATGAGGACCCTAAGCTCATAATCCGTTATGAAGCTACAATTCTTCAAATCAATAAGGCCCAAAAAGTCATCAGGAATATTTAATGACTCTGACCAAATAAGCCTCTGAAGGTGATCATCTGCCATGAAGTACCAATCACCGAATTAGAAGGGATGAATCCGATTGTAACATCATGAAAACCTTATAATTTATTGGTAATATTAATGTCATTTTTTCTATTTAAAACAAAAGTCGGAGGGTTTCAATGAAGTGTGGATGTGTTGGCCATTTGATAAATGTAAAAAGAAGAAATTTATTGAGTAAATGAGTATATTTTTAGTACTAATGATTTTGATTTAAGAAATTGAGAGATTTAAGTTTTAATAGGCTTAAATTATAAAAAAAATCAAGTTTAGTTTGAGTTTTACCCTTAAGTGATGTTTTTAGTAATTAGAGTCGACTCTAATTGGAGTGGAGTCGACTCTAGCATGATTTTTAACTTTCGGCATGCTTTAGAGTTGGCTCCTGCAGAAGGGGGAGTCGACTCTATTAAAAAAATAGAAGGTTAGCATTTCTACCTTGTATTAGAGCTAACTCTAATCTCTGCAGGAGCCGACTCTAAATCTGTTAGAACCGACTCTAAGACGGCAGATTTCTTGGGTTAAATCTTGAGATTTTCATATTTATTCTGTTTTAAGTCTGATTTGAGTATTGTTTGAACCGTTAGATTTTTAAAATCAAGCTTTTCAAGTTGATGGAGTCTTTTCTTAGAAATGTTACATAAAAATATTAATTTAAATAAAAAATAATAATTTGGGCTATAAATCGATTAAAAAAATACTATGTCAGGGGCAAAATAGGTAAAGGCTCTTATGTCAATTGCTAATTGTGCTAAGTATAATTTGAAAAAAAAATTAAGGATAAAATATTATGGTTATGAGTGAGCTATGTGTTTTTTAAAAAGCGTGTGTTAAGAATGTTTGAGGGCAAAATAAAAATTTGGCATGCCTTAGCCTCTAAGTTATCCATGACTTGATCCCCAAGTCACTAGAGAAAAAAAGGGAAACATGGGTTCATTCAGAGAGAAAGAGAGAAAGAAAGAAAGAAAGAGAGAAAGAAAGAAAGAAAAGAGAGGAAGAGGAAGAAGAAGAAAATGAGAAAGAAAGAGGAAGGAAAAGGAAAGCTTGAGGTTTGTACTTGGCTTCAGGTCAAGAGGGTTATTCTAGGTAGCCGGAATACCGGAGTTGAGTACCAGTTGAGGAGTAATCTGCTAAGTTGAGTGAGTTTCTCATCTAGCAATGAGAAGTTAATTTGAGCTAGTATAATGAGATTAATACCTAGTTGTAGTATGTTATGTTTAGTAGAGTATTATGTATTTTAAATCTGAGAAATGAGAATCTAGTATATGATATTCTGATATATGAGTTTTGAAAATGAGTTTTTAAGCATAAAGAAATAAGCATGAGTTTTGAGCATGAGTTTTAAGCATAAAGAAATAAGCATGAGTTTTAAACATAAAGACATAAGCATGAGTTTCGATGAGGGGATGGTTGATGCATACATGGCATATTTGCATGATAAAGCTTTACAAATGACATATTTTAATGTATGTATGATACTGAGTATCAGGCAGCTATGGGGCTGATCACCCTTTAGACTGTGTTGTAGCATGAGCATTGTACACTACTATTAAGCCGACACCTCCTTGCGATTTGTTCGTATGATGAACCACAGAATCATGGGTGAGTGCACGCTTGACCGGGCCAGAGGGGCAGGTTGTAAGCAGCCCGTGAGAGCATGAATCAAAGCTTAGTGGAGCTAGTTACTATATATATATAGCCCGTGGGGATAGAGAGAAAACCCGAGGTTCCAGGATTAAGGAACAAAGCACTTTGCCGGGTGAACTGCACGGGTAAGGGGTGCTATTTGTGCGGGGATCCTGTTGCTAGTCATGCACCCAATGAGAGTACATCTACAGGAGGGCGACTGTAGGGTGTTACCTCAGAGGCATTACACACACAGTCTAGTAGCATGAGATTTAAAAGTATATTATGATTTAAAAAGGGCCAATGGGCCAAGTAATTATTCCAAGAGGAAAAGTTTACATGAGATGCCAGTGGATAGGCAGATCCCAGTGGGAATCTGAGAATTTAATAAAGAAAGTCTGGGCTGTAGGTAAAGAATGCATATCTTCATATTGTAATACATGAGTTTTTTTTTTATCTTGATGAGTTACCTTTCAGTGGAAAGTTATTGTAGAGTATTTCAGTACTGGTATATTATTTAAAGAATAAGCTACATTTTACTTTATCTGATATCATGTTAAAAATATACTTGGAGTTATGCAAGCTATATAGTATCAGCATACGGTTGAAAATGTAAGGTTATGGTTCTCTATTTCTCCATGATTAGATAGTTATCCAGTCATTAAGACTTAGGTCTCACTCCTCTATGATTGATATTTACTTTCAAATCAGTGAGTATTTCTGCCAGGATCAAAGGATAAGCAGGACCAAATCCTTAGCTAATGAAGCTTGCTTGGATGCAAGGGTGTATAGATGATAGCCTTGTATATTGAGATAGTGTGGGATGATATTTGTATATTTGCATATGTATATATGTACAGTGAGACGTGGTAATGTATCAGACTTATTTGGATATGAATACAAGAATTATGTTTTGGAGAAAATTATGAGCATGATGTATGTACTTATGATTTTGATGTCGATTGTGAATGTGATCTTGTAAACTACCTGAGGATGTCATAAAAATATTATCTGAGCAGGTTGATGTCTAGTGTTAATTTGAGTGATGTGCATATATAATTGAGCTGATAATAAAAAGTTTTTAAAAGGATGTGTTTTCGAGTGTCTGCCACTTATAATAATTTATTGGGGTTCTCTAGCTCTTTATGGAGCGCTACATAAAGACTAGTAAAACTCTATCTGATTACCATAGGTGTGCATGCATGCTGTTGGTGGCCCCAGAGAGAAGGGAGAGCTGACAAGTTTTGGTATCAGAGCCCTAGGTTATTAGGTCCTAGGGGAATAAGTATGAGTATGAGTCTAGGATGATTGAATGATTATGATTATAGTTATTGAATGATGAAACTGATGTAATGAATAATGTCTCATAGGACGATTACTACAAAGGCATATGGAGAGACAGAGCAATCCTTAGGCAGGGATAGAAGTAGAGGTCAAGTAAACCCAGAAGGTCAGTTAGAAGAAGTCAATTGGTAGAATGGCTTCTAGTGATTCCATCGAACCCGTATCTAATGAGGCTAGAGTGAGGGCATCTTTAGAGAAGATGCCAGAGTCTTCTTCACAGTCTGCTACCCCTATGCCAGTGGATCCATCTCGAGCACAAACTTAGGGGCCCAATATGCCAGAGCTGGTAGGCATGATTACTTAGGCTGTGGTAGCAGCTGTGGGTGCTAGTTCCAGCCTTCTAGCTAAAAATTTGGAGGTTGTGAGGAATATGGAAAGAGCCAGGAAGTTGGGGGCTCTGGAGTTCCAGGGAACTACTGATCCTATTCAGGCTGGGGCATGGCTGCAGAGGATCGAGAGGATATTTGATATGATGGGATGCTCTAAGGAGCAGAGGTTGGGTATTACCACCTTTTTACTGAAGGATAGAGCCCAGAGTTGATGGAGATCTATTTATAGTAGACAGCCTAGGGAGTAAAGTTGTTATGGGAAGATTTTAGAAGAGAATTTCATCAGCAATATTATTTTGAGATTTATAGGGATCAGAAGAGGAGGAATTTCCTTAGTCTGACCCGGGGGAGGATGTCTGTGGCAGATTATGAAGCCACTTTTGTTGAGTTATCTCAGCTTGCTAGGGCCTTGGTGGCTGATGAGAGGGAGAGGTGCCTACTATTTCAGGATGGATTGAATCTCCCTATTAAAGCTAAGATCCATATGCAGACCTATAATAGTTATTCTGAGTTGGTGCAGGGAGCATTCAAAGCCAAGGAGATTGAAAAAGAATATATGAGTAGGAGGCAGGATAGAATGAAAAGAAGTGCTTCTAGTTATCCTTATGCTCCTGGAGCGACTCAGCCATTTAAGAAACCCCAAAGGACTGGACAATTTTATTATGGTTTTAGAGCCCCTGATGATGTGGGTAGGGGATCAATATCTGTGTCAAGATCTAGCTCAGCCCAAAGGAAGCCTTATGGGGGTGTGCCTCAGGTTGCCACCAGCAGGGTATCTGGTGATGTAGGGGAGCGGGGTCGTCCTTCTAGTGGAGGAAGAAATATACCTCCATGTAATATATATAGGAGACTTCATTTGGGAGAGTGTAAGAGGGGCAATAAGGGATATTATATTTGTTGTGATATAGGTCACCTAAAGAGAGATTGCCCTAGGAGAGGGCAGCAGGCTGGTGGGCTTCCCCAGGGGCCAGTAGTGCCAAGGGGACAGCCTAGTAGGAGGGGTGACAGTGGTGTTGCAGCTTCAGCTAGTCATGTGGGGCCTAATGTTAATTAGCCAGGAGGGTCAACTAGTGTTTCAAGGGCCGAGGCCAGAGTGTTTGCCATGACTAAGCAGGAGGCCTAGATTAATCCTGATGTTGTGACATGCATGCTACCCATCGATAATCATGATGCTTATATTTTAATTGATTCTAGATCTATGCATTCATTTATCTCATGTGAGTTTGCTAAGCATCTAGTTAGAGATGTGGGCCAGTTGGGTAGCCAGTTGGTAGTATCTATGCCTGTAGGGAGGCCTTTTATAATAGACTAAGTGTGTTGGCCCAGATGGCAACCCAAGAGGGAGGGGTGAATTGGGTTCTTTTAAAATTTTACACTTAAAACCAATTTCTCAAGATAAGTGTGCACAAATGAAGTGATGCAATAATGCTAAGCACAATATAGAAGAAGAGAGAGAGAGAAAGATAAACACGACAAACACACAAGGTTTATAGTGGTTAGGTGTTAGCCACACCTACGTCCACTCCCAAGCAACTCTTGGGTCCACACTATAATCACCCTGATTACAGCTCAGTTGTTTTGCAAGATCACAACTTGAACTTGTTGTTTTACATCGGGATCACAACGAATCCAGCTGGTTTTCACAGGTTCACCAGCACAAAACCTAACGTAAGCTACTCTTAGCTTACCCTGAGGTCAACTACCTCAACTAATTCAAACCCCTGATTGAATTAGAAAGCAAACAATTCAAATATATGTTTAAATTAAAAGCTCCTCAAATGAGCAAATAAATAATATGAATAAATGAGAATAGAAAAGCCTGTTTTGAAGCAATGTGAAGTTTAGCTTTTCTTCTTTTCCTCTTCTCTTCTGAATGGGCTATCAAGATTTGAACTCCGATTCTTAAACAAGGCTTGGTGAAGAGAAGGTTAAAAATTAGGGTTCTTGCTCTTCTTCTTCAAAACAATGGAAATCCTTTGAATTTGATCTTGACAGTCTTTTGGATTTCTCTTCTATCTCTCTTCAGCAGTTGGGCATGGACACAGAGATTTTCTTCTTTGAAAGCTTCTTGATTTCTCTCTTTTTCTTTTCGTTTTCTTTGTTTTCTCTCGTTCTCTATTTTTGAACGGATGAAGCCCCTTTTTATAATCATTCTTAATCCATGATTTGGTGAAAAATAGCCGTTAAAATGTACTTGGATTAGTTCCTCACGTAAAGAAATAGATCCGTTGGAGGGTAGGTGAAGAAATGTGACTGTTGGAATCGACTCTGATAGGTTGGAGTCGGCTCCAACTTTTTAGGTGTCGTCTCTAAGTCGGGTTTCCAAAAATAGTAATAAAAAGTCCATCATGGAGTCGGCTCCGAGATTCCGTGGTATCGACACATCGCGAGCTGGAGTCGGCTCTAATCTCCGAGGGTGTTGGCTCTAACAATGTCCCAAAAATGTGGTCTTTGTTTCTCAGGTTAGAGTCGGCTCTAAATTTCTAGGTGTCGGCTCCAAATACTGACGCAGAAAATAGTTCTCTGTATCTTAGGTTAGAGTTGGCTCTAACTTTTTAGGTGTCGACTCTAAACCATTCCAAAAGTTTTAAACTATTCCAATACGCTCTGGAGTTGGCTCTAATAACTATAGGTGTTGGCTTCAACTTCTGAACTTTGACATATACCAATAAAAACTAATTCAAACTTATTTTCTATATAAAATTTGAATGATTTACCTTTCTAAATTCCTGAAACATATGTCAATTACATTAGTAACACAAGGAATATATTCATGGCTTTTGTTAATCATCAAAATCAATAAGTGGGTCAACAATCTCCCCCTTTTTGATGATGACAAAAATATGAGTATATGCATAATCAATGAATGAATAAGTTCTCATAGTTAAGCTCCCCCTGAATGAGGTAGCTCCCCCTATGTATGTACATACAAAGTTCATTAAAATTTCATGCGTATACATTTTTTCTTCATGACACTGATTCCATAGCTCCATGCATATAAGTACATATACACATTATTTGCCCTATGCATATACATAAACACTCTTTCTCCCCCTTTTTTGTTATCAACAAAAAGGTTAAGAAGAGGGTGCAACTATTTTAAATCAACAACAAAATATGTCACTACATCAAAATACAAACACAAGAATTGAGTAACTCAAAGTTCAAAATTGAAGTAACAAGATTAACTTCATATTGCATTCATTGAGTACAAAGTCATTACAAAATATTCATTAAGTCATTACAAACTACATCATTCACATTACATCAGAATATCAAAATACGTCATTAATTCTAGTTACAAACTAAAAACTAAAGAAAGCTTGAAATTGAATAGATCATCCCAAAATCCTTTTGAGTTCTTCTAATATCTGCCCCAACCCTTTCTCTTGAATCTTCATGAAACTATTTAACATTTTCTCAACCAAAGCAGCTATAACTGTAACTTTCTCCTGAAGTTCAGCATTGCATTTAGAATAGGTGTCTGAGTCACCTCCTATATCCTTGATTTTATCAAATATCATCTTTAAGTCTGTCTTCAAGGTATCTAAAGACGTGCTTAATGATGACTCAATCCTACTAACTTTATCTTCCAAAGAGTAGCACAACTGCATGATCCCCATAAGTTGATTTTTAATTTCATTCTTAATCTTAACTTCATGTTCTGCAAATAGGACCTTAAGCTGTTCCAATTGACTCTCAGAAAATCCAGAAGAACCTTGACCAAAAGTTGTAGGGGCTGGAGCTAGTGCTGCTGGGGTGCCGAGCTGCTAGGACCTGACGAAGAGCGCCTCACTGATGGTCCTGCCTCTGAGGGACCAAGGGCTGCAGTCTCCACCTCAGCTGCTCTATCATTAAATTTCCCTTTGCTCTCCCAATGGCCATTAACTTTTACAAAGCCCATACGGTGCAAAGTAGTACTATTGTAGTAGTCCGTATGTCTAAGATTTTTCATAGGATCATTGTCCAATATATTGACTCCTTGATTTTAAAATGCCATTATTAAAATTATTCCATAAGGTAATGTATATATTTTCTTACAACATGCCTCTGCCATGTATCCAATCATCATACCATGTAGGTTTATAGGTTGATCGGTCACAACACAATCCATTACAACTATGTCTCTCTCGGATACATACTCAAACCTTCCAGTCTTAGGGAATAAAATTCTACTACAGATATTATGCAAAAGCCTCAATTCTAGGGGTAATTGATTTGCCCTAACTTTCTCAAATTCTACCACATCTCTACCAAGAATTCTTGATAAAGCTTCACCCCTCTCACTATGAGAGTTGGCAATCAAGCCAATAACCGGTATTTCCAACAAATTTTCTAAAATCTCCGAAGTCAAATGAATTCTTGTTCCTCTAACATGACTGACAATACCTCCGTCTCCTCTAGTCAAATTATGATAAAAATCTTTTACGAGAGCAGGGTAGGTTGGAACATCCAAAGAACATACATTTTCCCAACCCATTTCTTTAAGTTGTCTTCCTAGAGTGAAACCCTCTGCTTCAAAAAAGCCAAAATCCACTTTCCTTCCCATTGTGATAACTTTTCCGGCTAGAAGACCTATCTGGGGAGAGGATGGACAGGGAATAGCGCTCGGAGTAGAAGATGATGAGGTAGAGGTCGAGCTAGGCAACAGTTGTCTCACTAGACGCCTGGCCGTTCTTCTTCCCGTCATCACAGTCACTCCAAAGGTTGATCCGCTGCACTTAGGTGCCATTTGATGCTAGGAAAGGATGAATTAGAGGGATTCTAAGTTTTGGGATGAGTGGAGAAGGTTTTGGAATATTTTGGAGTCAATTTGAAACGAAAAGGTGTCGACTTTGCCCTAATAAAGTCAAACTGGGACCACAAAGGTGTTGGCTCCCATAAAGCTAGGTGTCGACTCCAAGTCGCTAACATAGTCAGTGCTCGAAATAGAGTTGGCTCCATAAATGCAGGTGTCGGCTCCAAAAATAGATAGAGAGCAACGCAGACTAGAGTCGACTCCACCAACAGTGGTGTCGGCTCCAAGACAGTTTCAGTAAAAGAATGAGAGTTTCAAAGAATCTGAAACTTGTCAAAAGTCATCAAATTTGGATAAATCTTCCTTAGAATGTGGTGAATCAAGGGGTTCAAATATCTAGATAAATTTTTCTTAGTATTAAAAAAAATTTTCAAGAAAATAATTGAATTCTAGATAGTCATTCCTATGAGATTTAAAATTATTTCGATGGATCACAGACTCCTATTCTCCTCTAAGATAATAAAATCTCTCTTCACTTAAAGGTTTTGTAAATATGTCCGCTAATTATTCATCAGTGCATACATAATCAAGACAAATGATCACTGTCGTTGGCGATCAAAAACAAAATCTACTCACTACTATAGCTAGTGGTAAATCGAGATCGTATCCTCAGGGATCAAGAGCAATTATTTTACGAAAGAGAAAAAAAAATTTATCTATAGAGGATTATATTAAGAATAGCAGTTATTAAAAGATAACAACTAATTAATTAACAAAATTCAAATAGTAGAAGAAGCAACCCAGGAATTCGAATCCACCATGCAAATAAGTTTTATCTTTTTTTTAATATTGCAATAGTAATAATTTTTGTAAATTTAAAATTTGAGTAATTTATCTCTTGTTAGGCATGGACCGTATCAGGAGATCACGGCACCTTCGCTTAGAGTATAAACTATCTAATAATTTCAAGGTTAAGAGTCTAATCTATCGTACTACGATCTGTCTCTCTTAAGCACGTACCGTATCCTGAGATCACGGTACGTCAATAGAGGGTACATGTCGTGTATGCCAGATCAGTACCTCAATCAAAAAATAACTCAAAAGATATATAAAGAAGAGCATAACTTTTATTGCATAGAAATTAAGAACAAAAAGAAAGATAAAACCTAATTACATGCTTCTCATCATTCCAAGTTGAAGGAATCTAGCCATGCATTGCTGCTGCCAGCATCCCCTCCATAATTTTTTTCTTCCCAACCTAAATACAATAATCTAAATAAAGAAGAATAACAAGATCTTTGTAGAAACTCCTTCCAAATACTGCCTGAGGTCCTCCTTTTATAGAGCTCATCTAGGGTTTCCTCCTAGTCAAAGTTGGAGTCAATCGGGCGCTCAAGATCGTTCAGATATTGTGAAAATTTCTCAGCCATCCGTTCAACATCACCTGCCTTAGTTTGCATCAAGAATGATGCAAAATCATCTCTTTCTTCCTTTTTGGGCAAACCGAGTCCTGATTTGAGTGCCATCTGCATCGTTGGACTCTAAAAATCCAACTCTTTCCATCTATCCTTTTCTGCAGACATCCATAAAAAGGTATCAATTTTTAATAAATTTAAAGTAATTAATATTTATTTTAATAGTTAGATTGGGATAATAAATAGACTTATCACACCCCCTAACTTAATCATTGCTAATCCCTTAGCAATGTAATTAAAATAAAACCATGCGTTACTAAAATTTTCTTTTACAAAATTAAATCTAGGCTTAAGGTTGAAAGAAGCTAGCCAGTATCACTAACTAAGTATTGAGTTTCTGAAGTAAATTTTACTGTCAGAACTATCAAAAACTTTCTTAGAGTTCATCTATAAATCTACAGCACTTATGTTTGTGATGGCTAACTTAGCATTTCGGTACTAGTTTGTAAGAAACAATGGTATCTTTACTTATCACTTACTTTGATCAATTTTTTATACACCCTCAAATTAAGCATATGACCTGAGGTAGCTTTCACACTGCCTGATATATTATTTTTTATTTATTTATTTATTAGCGATATCTTTACATTGCCCATTTTTGACGCGAACAACAATGCTTACTTAGGCGAAGGTGTCCGGTTGCTCGATGGAAAACCAATGTTTAGACTTATTTTTCTTTTTTATTGATATATATATATATATTATTTTTTTATCAGGCAGGTAGCTCTTTCCTTAAATTCAAGTTTTTCTCATCAGGTTGTATATCAATTACCAATTTTTAGTAATAATTGAATCTCCAATTGACCTTACAACTAATACCCAATTTACCTCTTCAGTGTGCATGTGCAATGGAAGTGCTAATAGCCTTTAGATGACCTAAGTAGGTTACTAAAAGTCTGACCAACTAGTCTACTCCTTGGCTCTCTACAGTAATTAGCCAATACTTTCTAACTCTATTACCTCTTTCTAGTCAATTTTGCTCAAGAATTTCTTTCACAGCACATGATTTATAAAAATTTTAATTTTTTTTAAAAAATGTCAAGGTGTTTTCAAAATATTTTTTTAAAAGGTTTCTCTTACCCCCAAATTAATTCTCATTGTCCTTAATGAAGTAAGGAAGAATAAAACAAGGAGAAACACCACCTGGACGAGATATGCCTCATGAATGTTAGGAATGACTGTGCGGAGTAGTCTCTTATTCCTAAAAATAATAATCATGAAATAAAGGTTATAACATAAAAATTTTAGGTTGCCTCCCAAAAAGCGCTAAGTTTAACGTCTTCAGCTAGACGTCATGGCTCACTTTGATTACCATTATGAAGGAGTTTGATGATCTCTTCCCTTACTACTTTCTTCATGGTTGGTTTAAGTTTTCTTTGGGGGTCTCTTATAGGCTTGGTTTTCTCCCTTAAGTGAATCCTATATTGAACGATCGAGGGGCTAATCCCTTTTATGTTAGCCATGGTCCATCTTAATGCTTCTTTATTCTCATTCAATAGTTTTTCTTCTTGTGAGGAGTCTAGGTCGTTTGAAATAATCATAAATAGGGTTTCTGATGGACCTAGATATGCATAGTTGATATGCTTGGGAAGTGGTTTCAGTTCTAATTTGGGTGCTTCCTTTATTGATGGTTTGGGTAATGGTTCAGGTACTTTCTCCAGTGGTTCAGTTGGAAGTTTCCATCTTGATTTTTCATCAATTATAGCAACCTCATTAATTTGCTCCCCATCTTGGTTTATGCAGGTTTCTAGGTTAAGCTTTTCATCACTAAGGTTAATTGGATCATAAACAGTATCCTGAACATAATTTGAGTCACTCGTTTGATGTGTATTGGTAAGATTAAAAATATTAAGATCAATTGACATATTCCCAAAGGAGAGTTTCATTAATCCATTTCGACAATTAATTAGGGCATCAACTGTGGCCAAAAATGGTCTACCTAAAATCATTGGGATGTGGCTTTTTGGGTTTGTCACCGGTTCAATTTCTAAAATCACAAAGTCCAATGGATAGATAAAGTTACCAACTTTATCAATACATCCTCTACTATTCCCTTGGTACTTTCAAAGAGTGATCAGCTAGTTGTAGGATCATTTTCATAGGCTTTAGTTCTCCTAACCCTAGTTGCTCATATACAAAGTATGACAATATATTAACATTGCTTCTAAGTCTAATAGAGCCCTATTTATGAGGGTGTTCCCCATAATGCATAAAATAGTGGGTGACCCTGGATCTTTATATTTTACTGGCATGTGGTTTGATAGATAAGAGCTCACATTGGCTGCCAGAAAGGCTCTCTTGGGCACATTGATGATCTTCTTTTTGGTACACAGATCCTTAAGGAATTTGGCATAGGCTGGGACCTGTTGGATCATGTCCAGTAAGGGGATGTTCACTTTAACTTGCTTAAAGACCTCTAAAATCTTATCAAATTGGGCTGATTTTTGATTGGACTTAAGTCTATTTGGGAATGGTGCTACAACCCTAATTTTTGTTTATCTTCTTCTGACATGGGCTTAGCTGGTGGGTTGGGCATTACATTAGACTCTGATACCTCAGGGGTTTTGGGCTGAATAGCTTGCTAAGTTGTTCAAGTGGTGGAATTTCTAATTCTTCTTCTTTTATGTACCCACCTGGTTATCTATTTATTTTTTATCTTAATGTATGAATAACACTTAGTTGGTTAATCTGGGCTTCTTGTTTGATCCTTGGATGTTTAGGTCCCTAGGATTAGCTTCGAGCTGACTCAGTAGCTTATCCCAATCTCTTTTACTGAATGTTGTGGCTAGTTGACCTATCTGGTTTCTAGTTTTGCAATGGATTGTGTATGTGAGTGAAGAAGATGAGTATTCATTTCTAGCCCTTTCAATGCTTGTAACACTTCTCTTCGAAAGTAGGATCATAATTATTTTGTGGAGGTTGAGGAGCACTTGGATATTGGGAATACGACATGCTTCTAAATTGGGTCTCCTGATGGTTAGGTCTAATTGATGTTGGACTGATTATAGGTTGGGATTTCCATGAAAAATTTGAGTGATTTTGCTAGCTAGGATTGTAAGTATTCGAATATGGATCATTTCCTGGTCTAGAAGCCATTCGGGTTTGGGCTGGATAGGCTTGCTCCTGAACAAGCTCAGAAATTGGTATGCGGCTGGACATTCCCTATAGAATGAGTCGGACTTGAACAGATTATACAAACCTCATGTAATTAAGTAGATGGGGAAGAGGTGTTTTCAACTTGTAGAATTCGATCAAGTTTTTGAGATAGTTCATCAATTTTGATATAGATGTCTATCGACTGACCTATGTTGTATATTCCCTCTCTTAGGATCTATGGGAGGATCTCTATGGGCAACAGACTTATGGTACAAGGAATTTTCACTTAGAGTTTCAAAAAGCTGCCATGCCTCATGTTCATTTTTTAGCATAAATGTTCCTCCACATGAGGCATCACCATTTGTCGATTCCTTTCTGATAATCCAATCATAAAAATATTGAACTAAATACCATTTAGGTATTGCATGGTGCGGACATTTCCTAATTAATTCTTTTAATCTCTCCCACGTTTTATGAAACATTTCTCCCTCTAACTGAAAAAATTGGTTATGGCTTTTCTAATTTGATTCGTTTTTCCTATAGGAAAGTATTTTTTAAGAAATTCCCTCTGAAGTTGGTCCCAAGTTGAAATTATAATGTCTAGTGAATTTAACCAATACTTGGCTCTATCTTTTAGGGAGAAAGGGAATAACTTAAGCCTAAGTGCCTCATCGGAGAAATTTTGAATCTTGACAGTTGAGCAAATTTCTCAGAATTCATCTAAGTGTTTATAGGGATCTTCATTTGTAAATCCATGGAAAGCTGGTAACATTTGGATTATACTGGACTTAATTTCATATTGGACAGCCTCTACTGGGGGTACTTGTATGCATGGTGAATATGTATATTGTGAAGGGGCGAAGTACTCCTTCAATTGACGTGGTGGATTATTTTCTTGATTAAGATCCATAATGCGTGCTCTGTTTGCTCTACAAGTTCTCTCGATTTAAGGTATGAGGTTGGGTTGTAACGATCGGTGACCAAGCATATACCCTACCAATACACTCTAAAGCAAATAGTAATTCATTTTTTTTAAACTAATATAATAGAAGAGAAAGAAGAAGATTCTAAAGAAAATATCCTAAAAGATTCCTAGAACTAAGAGCAATGAAGAATAATTTAGTTAGGGTTTAATAATTATTAGCAATCAAGTTAACAAAGATTAGACTCTCTACCCTAGGTTTAACCTAGATCTAGACAGCTCCTAACTTTCAAGACTGCCTTGGAGCCCTCCAAGTCAAAAATTAACTGATCAACTAGCCAGTTAAGGGTAAGGTCAGTGGAGTCCCCTCGTCGCTTACTAGGTAAGCGAATGGAACCAATTAAGTAAACTTTCCTTTCCTTTTCTAGACACCAGTTAAGCAGTCAATCCCGACCCGGTCCAACTCTTTCGGGTGTCTTGTCCTATTGAGCTCGAGTTCCTTAGGGCTGACGTCTAGTTAATTTTAGAGTTAAAGGCTTGGGTTAATGCAAAATGAAGGATGTGATTTAGGGCCAAGGAAGGGTGATTAACTCCCCACCTTATCTTGATTAAGGGTTTGTGCCCTTAAAGTTAATTATGAAAATACTGTGCAACAAGCAGATGTCCAGCTCTTAAAATTATCAAACAAAATTAATCTAATTATTTTTTAAGATTTTTGTGATTAAGTTTCTAATTTCTAATAAATTATGAGATGTCAATGAAAAAATTTTGAGTTTGCAAAAAATAAATTTACCTAAGTCAATCTAAGCATAGAAATAAATATATTATTATTTATATTTTATTTATTTATTTATTTTATTATTTTATTTTCTTAAATTATGTTTTATGGAAAGTGTCTTAGGGTTTTTTTTAGGTTCTTTTAAGGTAAGTTAAAAAAAAGTTGATTAGGTTAAAAGTGGATTTGTGATAAGAAGGAAAGTAATTTTTTTATGTTAAAAAGAAAATAAGAAAATCTAATAATTAAGGTAACTAAAAAAGCAATAAGCTAAAGAGAGCAATAACTATTCAAAAAAAAAAATTTTTTTACTCTTTTCTTTTATATAGAAGCATGAATAATAATGAAATAATAAAAAATCAAAATAAGAATAAAATTAAGAAAAAATTTGTAATATTTTTTTTATTTTTTCATGAACTAATCGTGCCTGGATCCCCGGCAACGGTGCCAAAATTTGATCGCTGTCGTTGGCGGTCAAAAATAAAACTACTCACTACTATAGCTAGTGGTGAATCGGGATCGTATCCTCACGGATCAAGGGCAATTATTTCATGAAAGAGAAAAAAAAATTTATCTATAGGATTATATTAAGAATAGCGGTTATTAAAAGATAACAACTAATTAATTAACGAAATTCAAATAGTAGGAGAAGCAACCAGGAATCCGAATCCACCATGCAAACATATTTTATCTTTTTTTAATGTTGCAATAGTAATAATTTTTATAAATTTAAAATTAGAATAATTTATCTCTTGTCAGGCATGGACCGTATCAGGAGATCACGGCACGTCCGCTTAGAGTATAAACTATCTAATAATTGCAAGGTTAAGAGTCTAATCTATCATACTACGATCTGTCTCTCTTAGGCACGTACCGTATCCTGAGATCACGTACGTCGATAGAGGGTACAGGCCATGTATGCCAGATCAAAACCTCAATCAGAAAAATAACTCAAAAGATATAATAAAGAAGAGCATAATTTTTATTGCATAGAAATTAAGAATAAAAAGAAAGATAAAACCTGATTACATGTTTCATCATCATCCCAAGTTAAAGGAATCTAGCCATGCATTGCTGCTGTTGGTCCCTAGATTGATTTTGATGATTACAAAACAATTAAAACTAAGTTTATTATGAAAATTAAGATTAATGCAGGGATGTACAAGTGTCGTACAGGTGATCCTTATCAAGCAAAATTTTATTTGTTGGAAGCTTGTTTTTTTCTTATCTTGAATATAGCTAATTGATCCATTATTCCTTGGATGATTGCATGTCTATGTGAGCCAGCTAGTTAGATAGCTTGTTTTGCCTTTTAGCTACCTGGTCTTACATGATTAGCTAACTATTCTTACCTATGTTTGTGCTGGCTGAACGGTTAAATAAAACAGCTAGCTTGTGAGCTAGCTTATTTCCTTTATTAGCTAGCTTCCTCCACTTGCTTGCTAGCTATTTTTCCTCACACAGTTAGCCTAGCCGAACCATGCTCAAAATGAGTTGGCTTGGGAGCTAGCTTGTCCCTTCCATCAGTTAGCTGGATCTCTTGGGAAGCTAGCTATTCCCTTCTTGCAACAGGCTGACCGAATGGACTTTAAAATAAGCTAGCTTGTGAGCTAACTTCCTTTCTCTCTTAGCTGGCTTGTTATCCTTTTTAGCTAACTATTTCATGTAGATTATTTGCCTTGGCCGAATGAACTTCAAAAGAGTTAGCTTAATAGCTAACTCTCTGGGCATTTTTCCCTCCTGGCCGAATGAATGTTAAAACAAGTTAGCTTAGCAGCTAACTACTTTATTCATTTCTTCTTCCCTAGACGCATGAAAACTTGAATTGAGTTAACTAAATAGCTAGCTACTTTTATCATAATGCATGAACATTTTATCTAGTTAGCTAGGAAGCTAACTACTTTTATCATGAAGCACTTAACTTTTTATCTAGCTAGCTGGAGAGCTAACCACTTTAATCATTCTCTCTTTTCAGCCGCATAAAATTCAAATTGAGTTAGCTAAATAGCTAACTACTTTTTCTCTTGATGTATGAAACTTTTCATTGAGTTAGCTCTAGAGCTAACTACCCTTTTCCTGGATGCTTTCCTAACCGTATGCATGATGGATTGAGCTAGCTTATTAGCTAGCTACTTTATTCCTTTGTTATGGCTGATTTCTTCTTGCCATGGAGCTTTGTTGGAAAGCTAGCTAGCTTTGTTTGCTTAGCTAGCTTGGCCTCTTCTCTTTTTCCATGGCCAGACGTCTTCAAGGAGCTAGCTGAAAAATAAATTCCAGCCAACCACCACTTGCATTCTTACATGCTCTCATGCTCTCTCTCTCTCCTTAATTATATTTTCATTTTCATGATGATTAAATTTTTCTTTTGGTGTTTGACAGAGATCTTTCTTCATCAAAGGATTAAATGCAATCAATGCTTAGGGAAATAATTTCAAACGGTTACATTTTTTCTTCCGTTTCAATTTCCTCTTATTACCAATGTGTCTAACAGACATTTTTCTTGGTTTAAAGCTGAGATAGGAGGAACACAATACGAATCTGAAAAAAAAAAAGGAGAAAGAAATAAAAAAAGAGAGTGTTCATTGCATGATTTTTGGAGTATTGGAAAGCAAGCTCTTGTGCATTGAAGTTGACAAATCTCAATCACTGCTCAAGTCGTCCAGATCCGGTGAAGCATTCAAAGTTTTCAGCTACCTCGAGATCCACATTATTACTGAATATTTGCTTCAAATTTGTAAAGTATTCTTTGAATATTGCTCAAGTTAGGAGCTATCTGTTATCTATTCTGAAATTTCTTGTAATAGGGTTAAGGATAACCCTAGATTGTTGATTGGCTTCCTTGTGCCGTGAAATAAGAGGACTAGCTGGGTAAGGCTAGGGTTTGGCTTCCTTGTGCCGTGAAACAAGAGGACTAGCCGGGAAGCCTAGGGGTTTGGCTGCCTTGTGCCGTAAAACAAGAGGATTAGCCGGGAAGGCTAGGGGTTGTAATTGTTGTGATACGATTAGTAAAATTTCCAAAGAATTTTTGAGGAGTGGACGTAGGAGCCGAGTTTGGCACTGAACCACTATAAACCCTCTTGTGTTTGTGATTGCTTATTCTGTGTGATTTTGTTTTGTGCACTCCACTACATCACTGCGAACTAATTTTTTTTAACTAGTGATTAAGCACCTATCTGCACTAGTAATTAATTTTAAATACTCAATTCATCCCTCCTCTTGGGTTGCTATATCTGGGCAACAAGCGGTATCAGAGCAGCGTGCTCTTGATTTCTATAGCTTTGAGAAGCTTGGAGTTAACGATCAGTAGTAATCCAAATGGGATTTATGCTGACCGAAGGACAATCAACTAATAGACCACCTTTGTTCAAGGAACAAATTATACATATTGGAAAGCACGAATGAAAATCTTCATTCAAGTACTTGATTATGATTTATGGGAATCATAATTAATGGACCACACATACCCACTGTTAAAATTGATAATATTGATATTGCAAAGCCTGAATCAGAATGGGATGAACAAGATAAGAAATTAGCTCAATTAAACAAAAGCTATTAATGTTCTTTATTGTTCTCTTGATGCAAATGAATTTAACCGTATATCTACTTGCATGTCTGCTAAAGAGATTTGGGATAGACTTGAAGTCACCCATGAGGGTACTAATCAAGTCAAGGAATCCAAAATTAATATGCTTGTTCATAAGTATGAATTATTTAAGATGGATTCAGCTAAAAATATCACTGATATGTTTACTAGATTTACTGATATCATTAATGGTTTGAAAAGTTTGGGAAAATCTTATGCTAACAGTGATCTTGTTAGAAAATATTAAATCTTTACCTAGATCATGGGAAGCAAAAGTGACTGCTATACAAGAAGCAAAAGACCTTAATACTTTATCACTTGAAGAATTGATCGTTCTTTGATGACTCATGAACTTCAGCAACGACAACACAATGATGAAGATGAATCAAAGAAGAAAAGGACTATGGCATTGAAGAGTGCTGTTCAAGATGAGGAAAGTGAGGAAGAAACCAGTGATAGTGAAAAAGATGATGAAATGGCACTTATTTCTAGAAAATTCAAGAAATTTATGAGGAGAAAGAAATTTGAAAAAGAAAAATATTTATCAAAGAGATCATAGCAAAGAAAAGGAAAGAAGTGAACCTCCTATATGCTTTGAGTGCAAGAAGCCTGGACATATCAAACCGGAATGTCCACAATTGAAGAAAGGATTTAAGAAAATAAAAAGAAAGTTATATTGGCTACATGGAGTGACAGTGAAGCAACTAGTTCAGAAGATGAAAAAAACTGAAGTGCCAATGTATGTTTCATGGCTGATGATAATGAGGTAAGTCCTAATTTTCTAGATGACTTTACTTTTGATGAATTGCATGGTGCATTCTATGAACTTGTAGATGATTTTGCAAAATTAAGTTCAAAGAACAAAGATTTGAAAATAAAATTAAACAACTTATTCTTGAAAAAGAAAAAATTTCAAACAACAATGAATCATTATTAAAGGAAAATCAAGATTTAAAAATAAAGTGAGTAAATTAAGACCAATTATTGATAAATTTACTTTGAGTTCAGAAAAGTTAGAAATGATATTAAATAGTCAAAGGGCTGTTTACAATAGAGCTGGTCTTGGATATAATCCTATTAAACGAAAAATTTTGAAAAATATTTATGTGCATGCTGATGATTCAACTAAAATTACATGCTTTAAATGTGGTAAATTAGGACACAAAGCATATACTTGTCACACACACAAAGTTAAACAAATATGTGTTCCAAAAGAACTATTTTAACTAACCCAAAAGGACCCAAGAAAGCTTGGGTACCTAAGAGCAAAACTTAAAATTGTGTATGCAGGTGTGTCTTGCTACCCGAACAACTAAAAGACAATGGTACTTGGTAGCGGGTGCTCAAGACACATGACGGGTGATGAATCTCAATTCATCACTTTGGAGGCAAAAGATGGAGGTGTTGTTACTTTGGTGATAATGGCCAAGAAAAATATTGGCATTGGAAAATAGGTATCACACCTCATACTTTTATTGATAATGTCTTACTTGTGAAAGGATTAAAACATAATTACTAAGCATTAGTCAATTATGTGACAAAGGATTTAAAGTTACATTTGAATCATCTTTATGCATTGTTAAAAATCCTACAAATGAAAATATGAAATTTATTGGTCATAGGCATGGTAATGTATACATTGTTGATTTGAATAATCTAAATGTTGATTGCCTAGTTGCTATGAACAATAAAACTGATAATAGTTGGTTATGGCATCGTAGGTTAGCTCATGTAAGCATGGATTTGTTATCTAAATGGTTTGCCAAAACTTACTTTTGAAAAAGATAAAATCTGTATGCTTGTCAATTTGGAAAACAAACCCGAGTATCTTTTAAATCGAAAAATATGATTTCAACCACTAGACCTTTGGAACTCTTGCATATGGATTTATTCGGTCCTACTAGAAAACTAGTCTAGGAGGAAAAAGATATGGTTTTGTCGTGATTGATGATTTCTCTCATTTTACATGGGTTTTATTCTTAGCTAGTAAAGATGAAGCATTTCCGTCATTTCAAAAATTATTTAAAAGAATTACAAATGAAAAGAAATCTTCTGTTTATCGATACGAAGTGTCATGGAAAAGAATTTGAAAATCAATATTTTAAAAATTTTTGTAATGAAAATGGAATTGAACATAATTTTTCTGCACCAAAAACCTCAACAAAATGGAGTAGTAGAAAGAATGAACAGAACTTTAGAAGAAATGGCTCGTACCATATGTGTGAGAGTAATCTCCCAAAAATTTGGGCTGAAGCTATCAACAATGCATGTTATGTTTTAAATCGTGCATTAATCAGACCTATTTGAAAAAGACTCTGTATGAACTTTGGAAAGGAAGAAAACCTAACATCGGTTATTTTCATGTTTTTGGATGCGCTGTTTTATTTTAAATAATGGAAAAACAAACCTTGATAATTTGATGCTAAATCTGATGAAGGAATTTTTCTCGGTTATTCTTTACATAGTAGAGCTTTTAGAGTTTTAACAAAAAGACTTTAGTAGTTGAAGAATCAATTCATGTTATCTTTGATGAATCTAATGATCTTCCATTAAGGAAGAGAAAAGGTATAAATGATGCAGATGAAATTGAAGTCAACTCAAAGATATCACCTTGAAGGACAAGGAGGATTCAGAACACAAGAGGTAAATGAAGAAAGCAACGCTAATCCACCTGAAGTCTCACAAGGTAATGATGATTTAGAAAGAGAATGGAGGTATGTTCACAGTCATCCTAAAGATCAAATTATTGGTGAATTATCTCAAGGAATTAGGACAATCGTCATTTAGAGATACTTATAATAACTTAGCATTTGTTTCTAAAATTGAACCTAAATGCTATGATGAAGCTAAAAATGATGTTGATTGGATAAATGCAATGCATGAGGAACTTAATCAATTTGAAAGAAACAATGTATGGACTCTTATTGATAGACCTCATGATCATCAAATTATAGGAACTAAATGGGTTTTTGAAATAAATTGGATGAACATGGAAACATAATTAGAAATAAAGCAAGACTAGTAGCTAAGGGTTATAATCAAAAGAAGAATTGATTTTGATGAAACTTATGCCCCTGTTGCTAGATTAGAAGCTATCAGATTACTTCTTGCTATTGCTTGCTTTATGAATTTTAAACTATATCAAATGGATGTTAAAAACGTTTTCCTAAATGGATACATTGCTGAATAAGTTTTTGTGGAACAGCCACCCGGCTTTGAAAACCACTTGTTTCCAAACCACGTATTTAAATTAAACAAAGCTTTGTATGGTTTGAAGCAAGCACCCCGGGCTTGGTATGAGAGGTTAAGCAAATTCTTGATTATAATGACTTCATTCGAGGAAATGTAGATACAACTCTATTTATTAAAAGAAAATAATGATATTTAATTATTCAAATCTATGTAGATGATATCATTTTTGTGCCACTAATGATTCTTTATGCAAGGACTTTGCTAAGCTTATGCAGGGAGAGTTCGAGATGAGTATGATGGGAGAATTAAATTATTTTCTCGGACTTAGATCAAACAAAGTAAAGACGGGATCTTCATAAGCCAATCCAAGTATATCAAGGAAATGATCAAAAAGTTTGGCATGGAGACATCTAAGAGTATCGGTACCCCTATGAGCTCATCTTGTAGACTTGAATCTTATAATTCTGAAAAATCCGTTGATTTAAAACTTTATAGAGGCATAATAGGATCTTTATTATACTTAACTGCTAGTAGACCTGATATCATGTTTAGTGTTTGCATGTGTGCCAGATATCAAGCTAATCCTAAAGAATCACACTTGCTTGCTGTTAAAAGGATATTTAAATATTTAAATGGAACTAAAAATTTAGGACTTTGGTATGATAGACAATCTAGCATTGACTTAATAGGATACACCGATTCAGACTTTGCTGGATGTAAATTAGACAGAAAATCAACTAGTGGAA
>UESW01003242.1:24375-52265 GCA_900491605.1 Calamus simplicifolius | reverse complement strand
ATGCCATCTAAATTTAAATACATTGGACAATCAAATTTGTCCACCAAAATTTCCTGCCTCTGAATCAAATTAGTCTAAGTATACACATTTTTACTAACTAGTTTCCTCGTAGACATTTTAAGAACACCAGAAATCTTATCATCAACATATCTTATACGTATTTTCATAATGGACTGTCAGCAAACATTGATCAGGATGATAAATGCTTTTCCTTTTTTTTAGAAGAATAATGAATGCCTCGAAAAAATGGTCATTTAGGCTGATATTTTATTAAAGAACTAGAACGGAGAAAATCTGGCACGACATATGTCATGCCCCAGACCCAATATTGGATCTAGGGGTGGCAACCCGCCGCATGCCTGGCATGCAAGGCATCCTGAAATATAACATTTAATACAAGGAGGGATAATAACTATATATTATCCAAATTCAAAGTAGTCTCAATACAAGCTACATGCCAAGATACATAACTCAATGGGGTTACAACACAGTATTGGATCTAGTCACTCTGATAGCTACTCGAACTACCCCATATTCCCATCTTCAATTCTGTGGCTCTGAAAAACATTGTGAGTTTAAATGAGCTCACACTCAATAAGTAAGCCAACTATAATATAATATAATCACTTCATGCTTTATCAACTCAAATTTTCATAATAAACGTCTTGTCAAGCTTCCATAATTCAAATATATTTTACCATGTTATCAAAACATGCGTCATATGCTCAAAATAATTTTGGAGGCAATTGCCATATATAGCATATCAAGAATATACAATTTCGAGATAAAACCATTGTACCACTGTAAATAGCATGTAAAAATGCATTTTTATCAATGTCCTACGGCCACACACTATGTACACAGAACACCCCCCTCGGATGTAACACCTCCCTCGGGTGTATCCTCCATAAATATCCTCTGGGAGTCAGGGTCCTGGAGCTAGTGTCATGAACTCACATCTTGTTATATCCGGCTACAACACACCCCAAGAGTGTGTTCTCTATATACCCTCCTATGGAGATGGGTCCCGGTGCCATGTGGCATAATCTTGCCATATCCTGTCACAGCACACCTTCTGGGGTGTGTTCTCCATATACTCCCCTATGGAGTTGGGTTCCGGTGCCAAGTGAGTCATGCAACATATCACATCAATATCATAGCGGACCATGGTGTGACATATTATCATATACACAAAGTATCATTTTCATGTCACATTTGCCAAATAGCATGTATCATTGCAAAAATGTAATCCATATACTTTTCATAATTACAGTGAATTAAACATGTCAAATACACATGTATATTTATAAAACCTTTAACAATTTCAAAGCCATACCAATTGATCAGTTGTCCACATAGATACCTAATTATTTGTAAAATATAATAAATAATAAACTAATCATAGTAAATGCTCATTTGCAAATAATAATACCAATCCATTTTCTCATTTTTTAAATAATGCAATATATATTAATATAGCATTTAAATACATAATTTTCATATTTTAATAATTTATGAAAATTATGATAAATGGCATACTTACCTCCTGGTGCTAATCCAAAAATGTAATTCGGCTATTTAAGCACTGGGTACCTACAGCATCAATTTCTCAATTTTTAGTCCCAAAAATAGCATATCAAAATAGCTTTTAACTCTACCCAGTTTAATCTCGGGGCCAACTTGGGGCTTGAATATCTCCCAATATATAAGCTCAAATGAAAAAATGAAAATACCTTGAGAAACTAAAATCAACACTGATCCTGGGCATTTTTTTATTTTTTTATTTTTGGCCCAATACGGGGTCCAAATCGCAGCCCAAAAATAGCTCGTGAGATGGCCCAATAGGGCCCAAATCCCAAACGGCCTGACCCGCTCCTCTCTTATCTCCCCCGCCTCCCCTATTTCGCTCGAAATAGGGAAGATTTGTGCCGGCGGCCAGGGCCACCGCCGGCCACTCCTCGGGGACGCCCTGCCGTCGATAACCGGCCCGGAGCCGGCCGTTGTCGCAGCCACCTCCCATTCCGTCTCTTTCTCCCTTTATTCCTCTCTCTTTCTCCCTATCACTCGTCCATGGCACGATCCGTGCTGGTGGCACGGCTGGCCACCATGGTCGATCGGACCCTCACCGGACGGTCGCCTGCCGCCGGTGAGGGCCGCTAGCCACCGCTCAGGCCCGGCGAGGTGACAGCCACTCCGCCGGGCCCGAACCAAGCCGTGAACTGGCTTGGTTCCATCCCTCTCTCTCTCTCTCTGATTTATCTCACTCTCTCTCCCTCTTACCTGATGGCCGGCACCGAGGGGAGGAGAATGGAGAAGGAGGGGTGTTCCCCCCCCCCTCCTTAAATCGTGGCAAAGGGCCTCCCTGTGCTCGTGTGAAGGTGGCGTGTCGGCGCCTCCTTCCGCCATGCCCAGTCGACAATGGCGGAGGAAGGGCAGCGCCTCCCTTCCTCCGTCAACAATGGCGGATCCTCACATGTGAGGATCCGGAGGTTCACATTCTTCCCTCCTTATAAAAATTTTGGCCTCGAAATTGATGTACTTCATATAACATTTAGAATCCAAACCTTTGATCATATGATTAATCTTCTTTCTATTTACATATACTAAGATACAAATAGATATGGATATTTCTTTTTCGTTTCCTCCTCAAGCTCCCAAGTAGCTTCCCTCTTAGAATGGTTATTCCATTGAACCTTGATATAGGGAATGCTATGCCATCTTAAAACTTGATCCTTGCGGTCCACAATACGCACAGGATGCTCCTTATATGTTAAATCCTTCCTTAACTGCATGGGCTAAAATTCTATCATATGGCCGGGTTAGAAATGTACCTCCTCAGCCATAAAGATATGAAACACATTGAACACCCCAAAGAGTAATGAAGGCAGTGCTAAGCTATAAGCCACCTCCTTTATTTTGATCAAAATCTCAAATGGCCCAATGTATTGTGGGCTCAAATCACCTCTAACACAAATCTCATCACATCATTGGTTAGTAAAACTTTCAATTGATCTTCAACCCAAAATTTCAAATCTTTCTTTTTGACATCAACATAATTTCTCTATGAACTCTGAGCTACATGAAGCTGTTTCAAATAACGATACTTTTTCATAATTGCTAAACCAGCTCAGCATCCAAAATTTTCTCTCTAACTTTATCCCAACACGAAGGAGACCTACACCTCATATTGTAAAAAGCTCAAATGGGTCCATTAGTATTGGCTCAGTAACCTTTATAAGAAGCAATTTTACTGAGGGTAAGATGCTATCTCAAGCACCTCCTAAATCCATCACCAGGCTTGCAACATTTTATCTAAAAATTACATGGTTCTTTTAGACTATCCGCCAAGCCTTATAAAAAAAATCCTCCATTGGAAAAAAAAAGAGTCTAATGGATTCAGACTCAATTTAATCAGTTTACCATTGCACCGGATATAAGATAGTCTTCTTCAAGTGCTCTGCAACTTCTAAATATGCCATTAATCATTACGCACTGATTTTTAATTTTTGATTAAATCATCATAACATACTTAGTTTCACTCTTGAATACTTCAAGCTAACATCAATGAGCATTAAGGTAATAGCTCAGACATCTCTCATAATTATCATAATTAACTAATTCAATTCCTTTGAATATCTCAAAATGACCTCATTGATCTAGCTCAGATGGGATGCATGGCTTATAAGGTCTATAGAGATTGAAGATGCGCTTACCACCCAAAAGATACATTTAAAAAATTATAATAATCTCTCTTTGATTTGAAAGTGATATTAGATGTATCCTCAGCCATCTTCCGTAATTGATCAAAAATAAAATCATCTTCCTTCTCTTTCCTTGAAAAGAATCAAGCCACTTATGGCTGATTAACAATTTATCCATTCTGGTAAAAATACCTACCTAGAACCACGAAGAGAGGCAGGGTAAGTAGGCATGATAGATTAATGAATAGATATCTTGATTTAGAAATCTATTAACAGATAAAATCCTCATGAAATTCTTTATCAGTGGAATTTATCTTATTCTTATCACTGCTAAGAATCTTTCACTTGCTACCTTCAAAACATTTGAATATTCATAACCAAAATCAATCTCCATGATTCACGGGGTCTACATGAACCTTAATCGTCTCAAATCTCGAGATCTTATATACTTCCTAAATAATCCATTATGACACTACGTAGTCAATCATTTTAATAATATCAGTATCAATCATTTTCATAACCAACAAATTAGCCTTGAACATGCAATTTTAATAATACAAGTCCTCTTAGTAAAATCCACTATATATATATATCCGCATTCAAATTCAGATTTAATAATTCAAAATTCAAACATCTACTAAATCAAAATATGAAAATGTCACCTTGTCATCAATTGCAACTTCCAACTGTTGCATAATATTCCATTTATTCATCTACCTTGTATTGCATATTAATTAAAGTCTCATGTACCCATGTTCTCTAAGGGTCTAAAACTGTTGTTGGCTATTCCCAACCAAGCCCATATAGCCAGAGCCTCCATGAGTCACTTGATCTCCCGGCTGGCCAGGGTCACTAAACCAAAAGCCCTCATCGTGTCACTGACTTCTTGTGTGACAGGGTATTATTAAATTCTGCCAGGGCTAAAGTCCAGTCAACATCTTATAGACTTCTAAATTTTAGGCTCTCAAAACACATTTACGTAAAATCATCTTAGAGTTATTACCCTTCCAGTGTCATTCTGCTACTTTGCCTAGTGTCATCATATGTTTGCCTCTAAGGTCAAACCTAGGTTCTGATACCATAAAAGCTGTCATGCCCCATACCCAATATTGGATCTAGGGGTGGCAACCCGCCGCATGCCTAGCATGCAACGCATCCTGAAATATAACATTTAATACAAGGAGGGATAATAACTATATATTATCCAAATTCAAAGTATTCTCAATACAAGCTACATGCTAAGATACATAACTCAATGGGGTTACAACACAGTATTGGATCTAGTCACTATGATAGCTGCTCGAACTACCCCATATTTCTATCTTCAATTTTGTAGCTCTGAAAAATATTGTGAGATTTAAATGAGCTCACACTCAATAAGTAAGCCAACTATAATATAATATAATCACTTCATGCTTTTATCAACTCAAATTTTCTATAATAAACGTCTGCCAAGCTTCCATAATTCAAATACATTTTACCATGTCATCAAAACATGCATCATATGCTCAAAATAATTTTGGAGGCAATTGCCATATATAGCATATCAAGAATATACAATTTCGGGATAAAACCACTGTACCACTGTAAATAGCATGTAAAAATGCATTTTTATACCAATGTCCACAGCCACACACTATGTACACAGAACACCCCCCTCGGGTGTAACATCCCCCTCGGATGTATCCTCCATAAATATCCCCTAGGAGTCAGGGTCCTAGAACCAGTGTCATGAACTCACATCCTGCCATATCCGGCTACAACACACCCCAAGAGTGTGTTCTCCATATACCCCCCTATGAAGATGGGTCCCGGTGCCATGTGGCATAATCTTGCCATATCCTGTCACAGCACACCTTCTGAGTGTGTGTTCTCCATATAACCCCCTATGGAGTTGGGTCCCCCAAGTGAGTCATGCAATATATCACATCATATCATATCATAGCGGACCATGGTGGGACATATTATCATATACATAAAGTATCATTTTCATGTCACATTTGCCAAATAGCATGTATCATTGCAAAAATGCAATCCATATACTTTTCATAATTACAGTGAATTAAACATGTCAAATACACATGTATATTTATAAAACCTTTAACAATTTCAAAGTCATGTCAATTGATCAGTTGTCCACATAGATACCCAATTATTTGTAAAATATAATAAATAATAAACTAATCATAGTAAATGCTCATTTGCAAATAATAATACCAATCCATTTCTCATTTTTCAAATAATGCAATATATATTAATATAGCATTTAAATACATAATTTTTATATTTTAATAATTTATGAAAATTATGATAAATGGCTTACTTACCTCCTGGCACTAATCCAAAAATGTAATTCGGCTATTTAAGCACCTGGGTACCCACAGCATCAATTTCCCAATTTTTAGTCCCCAAAAATAGCATATCAAAATAGCTTTTAACTCTACCCAGTTTAATCCTAGGGCCAACTTGGGGCTTGAATATCTCCCAATATAAGCTCAAATGAAAAATAAAAATATCCCCATAAACTAGAATCAACATTGATCTAGGGCATATTTTTATTTTTCCATTTTGGCCCAATACGAAGTCCAAATCACAGCCCAAAATAGCTTGCGAGACAGCCCAATAGGGCCCAAATCCCAAACGGCCCGGCCCGCTCCTCTCTCATCTCCCCCGCCTCCCCTGTTTCGCCCGAAACAGGGGAGATTTGTGCCGGTGGCTAGGGCCACCGCCGGCCACTCCTCGGGGGAGGCTCGGTCGCCGACGACTGGCTCGGAGCCGACCGTCGCCACGACCGCCTCCCATTCCCTCTCTTTCTTCCTTTATTCCTCTCTATTTCTCCCCGTCACTCGTCCGTGGCACGATCCGTGTGGCATGGCCGGCCACCATGGCCAATCGGACCCTCACCGGATGGTCGTCCGCCACCGGTGAGGGCCGCTAGCCGCCGCCCAGGTCCGGCGAGGCGATGGCCACTCCGCCGGGCCCGAACCAAGCCATGAACCGACTTGGTTCCATCCCCCTCTCTCTCTCTTATTTCTCTCACTCTCTCTCCCTCTTACCTGATGGCCAACACCAGGGGGAGGATAATGGAGAAGGAGGGGTGTTCCCCCCCTCCTTAAATCGTGGCAAGGGGCCTCCCCTGTGCTCGTGTGAAGGGGGCGCATCGGCGCCTCCTTCCGCCATGCCCGGTCAACAATGGCGGAGGAAGGGCGGTGCCTCCCTTCCTCTGTCAACAATGGCGGATCCTCACATGTGAGGATCCGGGGGTTCACAACATATGTGCGAGGTGGGACATGGACACGATTGGCACCTACACCACAATGACTTGAGCTACTGTACTAGTATGCATCCTCTACTCGAATTGAAGATTAATTTGTTGTCATCTAAAGAAAAATTCTTCCAATGGAGATGAAAGTAGCTCAGAAAGAAAGGGGAAAAAAGATCACCGAGGGGGACAGAGAGAGAGATTTGTTGGAATATTAAACTTGTTTTAATGCACTCTTGAAAGACTAAAGGCTTCATGGGAGAAAGGAAGAGTCACTCTTGAAAAGACCAAAGGCTTCATGGGAGAAAGGAAGAGTCACTCTTGAAAAGACCAAAGGCTTCATGGGAGAAAGAAGAGTCATTTTAAAAAGATAAGATGGTTCAGAAATTTAAAATTGACTCTTAGTATTTTGTAATTGACTCTTAATTTTCTGCAAATGTCTTTTAGTTTTTCTATGCATGTATTAAATAGTGGTATATGAAAGGACATCTAGATGTTATAAATATGGGAGGTGTTTGCCCATGAAATGTAGAAGTAGAAGTAGAAGAAGATGATGATGAAAAAAATAGAGAGAGACCCAAAAGTTGTATTCCCTCTAATATAGAGTATCATTTTTCTTATTGAAAGAATCCTCCACTTCCGTCAATCTTGTGTGCCCACCTTGTTTCCAACAAGTGGTATCAGAGCCTTTTTTTTGAGAGGATCAATCTTGAGGGAGATGGCCAACGATGGTGTGCATATTCAAGTTCCCAAGCTTACTAAGGAGAACTATGGGAATTGGTGTATCCAAATGAAGTCCTTATTTGGCTCACAAGATCTATGGGAAATTGTTCAAGATGGCTACACCGAGCCTACAGCAGAGCAAGAAAGAGGGTACAATCAAGCACAAAAAGATACTTTAAGGGGCTTAAGGAGAAGAGACAAAAAGCTTTGTTCCAATTATATCAAGCTTTAGATGAGGTGACATTTGAGAGAATTGCTGAAGCAACCTCTGCAAATCAAGCTTGGGATACTCTCTCTACTATCTTTAAAGGAGAAGAAAAGGTGAAGCGAATCCGGCTTCAACAATTGCGAGGAGAATTTGAAGTCACCACCATGAAGGAGACGGAAAACATATTTGACTACTTCTCTCGGATATTGGTTATTGTAAACCAATTGAAGAGAAATGGAGAGAAGGTAGAAGATGTTCGAGTGGTGGAGAAGATACTTCGGTCTTTGACACCGAGGTTTGAGCATGTTGTTGTCGCCATTGAAGAAGCTAATGATGTTGATACACTCTCCATCAATGCGTTGATGGGCAAACTTCAAATTCATGAACAAAAGATGCAAAAGAAAAATGAAGCACATAATACAGAGCAAATACTTCAATCCAAGGTGGAGGCAAAAGATCAAAAAGAGAAAGATCAAGGGCTTCAATTGGCCTATAGTAACAAAAGAGATGACGGCAACAACTATCGTGGTGGCCGTGGTGGCAGAAGCAACTACCGTGGTCGTGGTCGAAGCCATGGCCGTGGTCAAAGAAGCTATAATGATGGAGGAGGCCAAAGCTCAAATTTCAACAATGAAAGAGGTGGCAGAAGAGGTGGACGTGGACGAGGTAGAAGATCAATTGGAGGTCGTAACCAATCAAGATCCAATGTTCAATGCTATAATTGTCAAAAATATGGACACTATAGCTATGAGTGTTGGAACAATAAGCAAAGCAACAACATTGAATCCAACAACCAAGAAGGAGAACCGACTCTTCTTTTGTCATGCCAAGAAGATGGAGACTTGAAGAATATATGGTTTCTTGACTCAGGAGCCTCAAACCATATGTGTGGAAGAAAAGAGCTATTTGTGGAATTGCAAGAAGGGGAGTTTTGTGATGTGAAGTTTGGGGATCTCTCCAAAGCTCCTATCAAAGGAAGAGGTAAAATCATGATTTGGCAAAAGAATGGTAAACCTGATTTCATTTCCAATGTTTATTATGTGCCAAGTTTGAAGAGTAATATTTTAAGTATTGGCCAACTGTTAGAGAAGGGTTATGCAATTCATATGGAAGGATTATCTCTAACTCTAAAAGATTGGAATGGAAAGCTGATTACTCGTGTCCAGATGGCGAAGAACAGGATGTTTCCTCTTATCTTAAAGACGGAAGCACAAAATTGCTTGCAAGTGGATATCAAGGACCCTTCCTGGCTTTGGCATCTCAGGTTTGGACATTTAAATTTTGGAAGTTTGAAATTACTATCTAATAAGGGAATGGTGAAAGGTCTTCCACACATAAATTATCCAAATGAAGTTTGTGAGAAGTGCACACTAGCTAAGCATGCAAGAGCTCCCTTCAAAAGTAGAAAATCTTGGAAAGCAACAAGACCATTACAACTAGTGCATACTGATATATGTGGACCTCTTCCAGAATCTTGTGGTGGTAACAAATATTTTATAACATTTGTTGATGACTTTAGTAGAAAGTTGTGGGTTTATTTTCTTAAAGAAAAGTCGGCTGCACTCTTTATGTTTAAATATTTCAAATCTTTAGTTGAAAAAGAAAGTAACAATAAAGTGCAGATTTTGAGATCCGATAGAGGCGGAGAATATATGTCAAATGCTTTTAGAAGCTATTGTGATGAAGAAGGAGTTCGACATCAATTCACCGCTCCGTACTCTCCACAACAAAATGGAGTGGCCGAGAGGAAGAACCGGACCATTCTTGACATGACTAGAAGCATGTTGAAAGAGAAGAACCTTTCCGAGCATTTTTGGGCTGAAGGGGTGGCATGTGCAGCATATCTTATCAACCGAAGCCCAACAAAAGCCATCAAAGGTATGACACCAGAAGAAGCTTGGAGTGGCTACAAACCAGGAGTAAGCCATATGAAGATTTTTGGGTGTATTGCCTATGCCCAAGTACCACAAGAGAAGAGGAAGAAGCTTGATGATCGAAGCCAAAAATGCATCTTCATAGGATATAGTGAGCAATCCAAAGCCTACAAATTGTATAATCCAATGACAAATAAGGTCATCATCAGTCGGGATGTGATTTTCAATGAAGATGGAGTATGGGATTGGAATGGCAAAGATTCTCATATCAAATATATAACACCTTATAATGAAGCTGAGGAGAATACAAATGAGGAAGCTACTCAACCAATCTTGTCACCAGCAAGATCATCTTCATCACCACAAGTTACACCGACTTCCTCAAGAAGTTCTATAAGCCCTGAAGAGTCAACAAGAAAGTTTAGAAGTATTAGTGATCTTTATGATGAAACAGAAGAAGTTGAACAAGTTGATTTATATTGTTTATTTGCTGATATTGAACCTCTAACATTTGATGAAGCTATGCAGAAAGTTGAATGGAGAAAAGCAATGAAGGAGGAGATTCTTGCCATAGAAAAGAATAATACTTGGGAGTTGACTTCACTTCCAAAAGGACAAAAGGCGATAGGCGTCAAATGGGTGTATAAAGTGAAGCGCACTGCTAATGGAGAGGTAGAAAAATACAAAGCTCGTTTGGTTGCCAAAGGCTACAAGCAAAAGAAAGGGCTCGATTATGACGAAGTTTTCGCGCCTGTAGCCCATTTTGATTCAATAAAGCTCATTTTCTCACTTGCATCTCATCACAAGTGGAAAATATATCAAATGGATGTAAAGTCGGCATTTCTCAATGGCTACCTTGAAGAAGAAGTCTATATTGAGCAACCTGAGGGCTATATCCATAAAGGCATGGAAGATAAAGTGTACAAGTTACACAAAGCTTTGTATGGATTAAAGCAAGCACCGAGAGCTTGGAATGCTCGAATTGATCACTATCTTCAAGATTGTGGTTTCAACAAATGCTCCTATGAACATGCTATTTATGTAAAGAAAAAAGGAGATGACATTTTAATTATATGTCTATATGTGGATGACTTACTTGTGACAGGTAATTGCATGGAAATGATATATGGGTTCAAAGCAACCATGAGCAAGGAGTTCGAAATGACGGGAGGAGACTTGATGTCTTATTTTCTTGGCATTGAAGTAAGGCAAAGTGAAGATGGCATCTTCATTTCTCAAGAAAGTTATGCTAGAAACATTCTACAAAATTCAAAATGGAGTGCTGCAAAGAAGTAAACACCCCAGTTGCTTATGGAGCCAAGCTTAGTAAAGAAGGAGAAGGAAAGGAGGTGAACTCATCTCTCTTCAAAAGCCTTGTTGGAAGTCTTCGTTATCTTACTATAAGCCGACCTGATATTGTCTATGGAGTTGGTTTGATTAGTAGATATATGGAACATCCAAAGGAGTCACACTGGATGGCAGCAAAAAGGATTCTAAGATACCTCAAAGGAACTCTTGATCATGGTATGTTTTATACTCATTCCAATGATGCAAGTTTAATTGGTTTTTCTGATAGTGATTGGGGAGGAGATCTTGATGAACGGAAAAGCACTTCTGGTTATATCTTTTATTTTGGTGCTAATGCTTTTTCTTGGAGCTCAAAGAAACAATCCATTGTTGCATTATCTACATGTGAAGCAGAGTATGTTGCAGCAGCATCATGTGCTTGTGAGGCCATATGGTTGCGCAACTTATTGAAAGAATTGAGTCATTCACAAAAGGAGCCTGTGAAGATATATGTTGATAATAAGTCTGCTATTGAACTAGCTAAGAATCCAGTTCAACATGGAAGAAGCAAACACATTGACACAAGATTTCATTTTCTTCGTGATCAAGTTAAGAAAGGTATTGTGAAGGTTGTGTACTGTAAATCAAATGAGCAAATTGCTGATATATTTACAAAATCACTCAAAGTGAAGATTTTCAAAAGCTAAGAAAGATGCTTGGAGTCATGGCACCAAGAAAAAATAAGTTTACGGAGGAAATGTTGGAATATTAAACTTGTTTTAATGCACTCTTGAAAGACTAAAGGCTTCATGGGAGAAAGGAAGAGTCACTCTTGAAAAGACCAAAGGCTTCATGAAAGGAAAAGATCAAAGGCTTCATGGGAGAAAGAAGAGTCATTTTAAAAAGATAAGATGGTTCAGAAATTTAAAATTGACTCTTAGTATTTTGTAATTGACTCTTAAATTTTCTGCAAATGTCTTTTAGTTTTTCTATGCATGTATTAAATAGTGGTATATGAAAGGACATCTAGATGATTATAAATATGGGAGGTGTTTGCCCATGAAATGTAGAAGTAGAAGTAGAAGAAGATGATGATAAAAAAATAGAGAGAGACCCAAAAGTTGTATTCCCTCTAATATAGAGTATCATTTTTCTTATTGAAAGAATCCTTCACTTCCGTCAATCTTGTGTGCCCACCTTGTTTCCAACAAGATTCAGTCTCAGTTATTTCTCAACATTAAAGGGGTAGGGACTTTTTGGATAAAAAAGAGGAAGGAGAGGAGGAGGAAAGAAGCGGAACACATGATTAGCACCGAACAGAGAAGGCTTCCAGGCTTCCATCATTTTTTTCCTGCAGTATTTATCGGCCTGGCATCCGCGAGTAAATTAAGGCGTTTCCACGCTAACTGGTTTCAGGTGGCAGTCTGTCCAGATACAAAGCTTGGTAAGATATGGAGACGGACGTAGTCTGGAGAAGCCTTCTCCCAATCTCAGATTTCATAGCCCCAACTGGTTAGCTTTTATCATCAATATTGCGTCTTCTTCGTACAGAGGCAACGAAAGTAGCGTACAACCAAACTCATCGCAGCGGATAAAATACACTTTTGATCCAGAAACTTTCACTCGAAAGTTATTTTGATCCTTGAACTTCTAGCTCTTGCTGTATGGTTCTCGTCTTTTAAGAATGTTGTACGCCCTATTATATGTTTATATGATATTGGTTATAATTAACTAAATAACTGATATATTACTCTATATAAATACATAAATAGTTGGTTGAGTTCCTAATAATTTATCATGTAGGATAAATGGCAGCCAACATGTTCATGTGACAATGATACATCAAATATTTTTGTCAGATCTAATTAACTTTATTCATTCATATATATATTTATAATAAATGCTATTGAGGTAACAAAATTCATGAGAAAAATTTAGATATATTAAAGTGTGCCCTATGAAGGCTGGACCAACAAGGAGGGTGAGACAAATTGACTTACATGGTTTCAAGTTCCTTAGTTTCAAATCCCTTGTAATGAGATTGCCTTAGTTTTTCTGTTACATTAGACACTTCATTGTCCCACTCCTTCCTAACACATAGGATAAGGGATGCCCAAGATATATCGATTGGGATATTAGAATGCTGATGAGATGGTTAGAATGCTGATGAGATGGTCATGTATCAATACTCGAAGTGATAACCTATGTCCTACAAGACATTCCACCGAAACCTAAAACAATGGTTGGAGCCATAGATCATATCCTTTCTAGGGCTCTAGAGGATACTTATCCACTTCAACGTACACATGCATATGTACATACTGTAGGACTCATTAGAGCTACCCTTAGTATATCTTGTGTAGCATGTCAGAGCGCCACACATGTTTGAGGGAAGAAAATACTTACCTCATGACATTTGTCATTTTTATTTTTTATATTTTTAAAATTAAAAATATATTTATTTTTATTTTTTGAAAAAATATATTTGATAATTAATTATTTTAAAAATATAAATATGATGATAATGGCGGAGGATGTGAAAGTAGTAATTGAGCTAATAAAATAGTGATATTGTTAGTGGTGGAGTTGGTAATGTATACATGATGATAATAATTGTTGAAGTAGAACAATAGTAATTATAATGGCATGTGCATCAACATCGATAAAAATGACAATAATGATAGCATGGTAGAAATAGTAGAGTTAGGATAGCGGCGAGTAGGCCTAAGCAATGTGATGAGGGTAACATGATGGTGGTATGGTAGTGATTACAATAATATGATAGTGGCCACAATGATGGTAGAGATAACAATTATGGTGATAATAGAGGCAATAACGATGAAAGTAGTGTTGAAAGTGTTAACAAAAAGCATAAATTTTTTATTTTAAAAATATTAAAAAAGAATTTCTTAACGTCCTTTTAAAATAGTAAAATATTTTTAAAATAAGTAATAAAAGTAATAACATAAAATATGTTATTTTGAACTTGACTTATGATTTTATTTTTAAAAAATAAATTTAAAAGATAAATTCAATGCCAAATATATTGTAAATTGCATTAGGGTATTTCATCAAAGTCTCGATGATCCATTATACCGTATTCCTTTAATTTTGGATGTCACCTTTATCATTAAACTTGTACAATGAAACAGGCATTGTCTTCTTAGGGGAAAAAAATATTGTCATAAAGAATAGAAAAATGGAGTGGGAAATCAATTAATTAGTCGGTTTGGCTTTAGTTTAGATTTCTAAAAAATTGATATCATCAAACCAAACTAGCGTGTGTGTATATATATGTATATATATATATATATATATATGGAATTTTATTTTAGTACGGTTAAAATTGAGATGCTATAAACATGCGTGAATATATGGACTGTATGAATCGTTCGACCATATCAAGTTTATTATAGAAACCATGGTTATTTAAAGTAGATTAGATAAACTGATAAATCAAACCAAATTTTATGGTTTAAATCGATTTGCTAGAACAGCCAGATCGGTTTTAATTTCAGTTTTAAGAAATCAATCCAAATTAATTATTTTGATTTCTAGTATATCATGCCTGATCCAACTCAATCGATCACACCCCAATGCCTACAGCACACGGATACCGGGCTTTCCTCGGTTCGAAGGTTTTTTTTTTTTTTTTTTTTTGTACAAACGGTGTAGTCGGATTAGACCCGATATATCAAAAGTTGAGATAAAATCAAAAGGCAAATAGTTCCCATCTCCAATACCGAAGTGAAAGGCCACTCTTGCTGCAATCCAGTCCGCAACAGCAATGGTAGACATGAATCTGGATGTTAGGTACCTCCAAAATCATAGAACGGATGTCACATAATATAGGAGGCAGATGGGAACTGTACTCTTGACGGATCCATCGAATAATAGTACTGGAATCATCTTCAATGATGAAACTGCGGACGCCCAGGGTTTGAACAGCATAAGATATACCCGCCCATGCCGCATAGAGCTCGGTCATAGGCACCGAGGAATCAAGAATACCAAAACCCCTGCCGCCAGCATCCTACCATCCGCATCCCGAATAACATATAAGTTGATCAGCACTTCTGCCGCGAACACTCCCATCAAAGTTAATTTTGACAAACCCTAGTGGAGGAGGCTCCCAAGAAATAAAAACCGTACATTGGTTTGCCGCAGCAGCAAGGAGCCCAGTGACCAAGGTTCGCAAAATTAAAGGCTGATGAAAGGTATACTTAGCATAAAGAGAAGTCGCAGTCTGCTGACTGTCCCAAGTCCCAACTTCCCTTCCGCGTTAAAAAAGTATATTAATATCATGCAATGGTGTTCCGTCGATGACCTTGCCCTCTCAGTGCTCTCTTGCATGTGATGTTTTCCCCCTTTCTTAGACGAGAAGGCAGTTAAAAAAGATGGTCGTTGGGCATTTAAATCAACCGTAAAAGGATCGGTCCTAGCTTTGCTCGTTATTGGCCAAAGTCATGGCCGATTCCCGTGAATGAACCACGGATCTTCCTTGCTAAAGCAAAATCAAAGGATATCTCCATCTTCTCTTTTTAATTCTCTTTTAATAATAATAAATAATAATAATAATAATATCCAGGCCTGGACATAGATGGACCAAGATAGTTCGAAACGATGGACCAAGATACTTTGGCTAGTATTTTAGCACCGAGATAACATTATCCCAACAAATAATAAATCTGCTATTAATGATTGTTATTATGTCAAACATAATTTCAAATAGTTAATGATTGATTAGGAAAACTTGTTCATTGTCTTGAAAAATATAGTTTTGTATTGGCTAAAATAAAATGAATAGAGACATCAAGTACTCAAAGCTCTAACTAACATGAATTAAACATGAAAACAAAATTCCAGTAGCCCAATTGCGGTTAAAGCCTAAACACAATTAGGAATTTAAACCACGGCTGAAGTGAGAAGCTTTAGCTTGGGTGTGAGTACGCCCTCAAACTAGGTTGAGCTAAAGTTGAGATTTTTTTTTTTTTTTTGAGTTTAGGCCTTTTTAGAGTTTTTTTTTTTAATTCCACTGTTCAAAGCCTTATTTAGATGTTTTAACCTTTTATATGTTTTTTTTGTGCTTTGAACTTTTTATAAATTACGACAACATTCACATATAACTAAAAGCATAACAGCAAAATTAAACTTAAACAAAAAACTGGATTGTAAAGCTTAAACTTTTATATAGTGGCATCAATCATCTTTCTACGAGAACCAAAAAAAAAAAAAAATTCACTCGAGTGCATTTGGTCGTGGTGCCGAGAACGAACCGCTACCATCTCCCTATGATCAGGCCAATTCAAGGCTGCCTAGCAGAAATAAGAAAAATTTCTTTCTGAAATGATCACCTAACGAATTATTTCTGGTCTCGTTTGGACAAGTTTCTAAAATAAATCTCCTTCCAAACCAATGTTGTCCAAAATAAAGTATATTGGGCGATCAAATTTCTCCATCATGACTTCCTTGCTCTGAATCAAATCAGTCCAAGCACACATTTTTACTAACTATTTTTCTCGTAGAAAATTTTAAGAACACCGCCACATATCTTGCAGGTATTTTCGTAAAGACTGTCGGCAATTATTGGTTTAGATGATAAATGTCTTTTTTCTGTTAGAAAAATAATGAATAAAATTTGGCTTTACCCTGTAGGATCTCTACTTTGTTGATCATAAAGGAAAGGGAAAATTTGTCGTCGTCTAAAGCAAATTCTACCAACTGAGAGCAATGTTGCAGTGCAATGTTGCTGCAAATAAAAAGAAAACGATTTGATCGTTCTAACTTAAAACACACACAAAAGAAAACATACTTTGAGAGAAAGATTTCACTCTCAGTTATTTCTCAACATTAAATAAGAAGAAGAAGACAGGAGGAAAGGAGAGGAGACATTAGCACCGAACACAGAGAGAAGGCTTCCAGGCTTCCATCTTTTTACCTGCAGTAGTAATTGGCCTGGCATCCGCGTTTATAGGCATTGCCACGCTGCATGGTTTGAACCGCTGCTCTGTTCTTTTGCAAAGCTCCGTAAGCTATAGAGCCGGAGGTAGTTTGGAGAAGCCTTCTCCCAATCTCAGATTTCATAGCCCACTCTTCCTCCACTGCATGGCACCTCCCCATGGAACCATTGCAAGGCTGGTGACCAATTATCGCAGCTCTGGCAGAAGCACAAGAGATGAGAACTACGAGCGCAACACATAAGAAACGAGCTTTCCCCATTTCACTCCCTTTCTTTCCTGGCCTTCCCTCAACAATGCAACTGGATAGCTCTTATCATCTATGCTATTTCTCCTTTACACGAGCAATGAAAGCAACTTATAACTAAAAGCATTGCAGCTCAGACTTTATGCATGCGTCAATTTTAAATAATTTTATTTGTTCATATTTAATACCACCTCATACTACTACAAAAAGTTAAATAGACTAAATAGATTTTAAAAAAAAGTCTATGTTTTTCATAAAAAATATAGTCTAATATTTTAGACTATATTTTCATAATTTTTCATAAATTAAAAGACTATATCTTTTATTAAAAACGTAGTCTTATATTATCTTATAATATAAACAAACTACGTTTTAATTAAGATATAGTCTTATATTATTTTATAATATAAAAAGACTATTTTTAATTAAGATAGTCTAATATAAAACTAAAAAATTTTCATAATTTTTTAAAATTAAAAGATTACATTTAATTAAAATATAGTCTTATATTATTATAATATGAAAAAACTATATTTTTAATTAAGATGTAGTCTAATATAAAACTAAAAATTTATCTATTTTCTTTCTCCTATTTCACTTCCCCTTTTCCTAAAAAAATCCCTAGATACTCAACTCATATTTCAAAATTTATCTATTTTTCCTCTCTTAATTCACTTCCCCCCTTTTCCAAGACATTCACAATTTCACCTCACCATCCACAAACCAAACATCTCCTCCCGTCCTCATCGAATGGCCTCTCCTTCCTCTTGTACGCCGTCGCTAATGGCCACTGGCCTTCCTGCCTCCTTTTCTTGGCTGCCATCTCCACCGCCTCCACCACCGCTACCAATCGTAGAAGGGGAAGAGAACGGAATCCTTCTTGATCTCACTCCTGCCGCCGCCGCAGCCAAGGTCCTGGAATCTGACGATGATGACAACGACATCGATGGCGCCGCCTCCTCCCGGAAGAAGCAGAAGCCTCTCTCCTCCTTCACCTCCCTCACAAAGTCATGGCATCTTCCTCTACCCGTATCTATTGGGTTTGGGCTCCCTTCCTATGTGAAGAAAAGACCCAAATGTGTAAGCCCACTTTGTGTCACACTTGTCTAAGTGGTAAGTCTGATTTGGTAAGAATCCCTAATCAGTGGTGAGTCTGATTAGGTAAGAATTCATCTTGGTAAGAATTTCTAATCAATGGTGAGTTTGATTAGGTAATAATCCAACTTGGTAAGAATCTCTAATCAGTGGTGAGTCTATTAGGGTGATATTAGGGTTAATATTTGAGAGAGAGAAGAGCAGCCATTCGAAACAGAAGAGAAGAAGAAGCCCTTCCCGCACATATTCAGAGCAGCCACCGTAAAATTGCTACTGTAGATTCGTTCACCATTGGATCAGGCTGAACTTTTGACATCAGGTTCGGGACATCTGGTTCTTCATTCTGAACGGTTGGATCGGTGAAACAAGGTTTGAGGTGTAAGAAACTCAGGTCGGACAGTAGCTCTATTTTTGGGTTTGTTAAACTTCTTGGTTCTCTATTGTAAGCTTCTTAGCTTTATTGTTTGGTTGGCTGTGAGCACTCATTTGTGTTCTTGTTTGAGACTCTCTTGTACCCTTATTTGATCATAGTGGAGCTATTTCTTTGGTCTGGATGACCCGTGATTTTTTACCCTTGCTTTGAGGGGTTTTCCACGTTAAAAATCTTGTGTCTCTTGTGCGTTTGTGATATTCAATTGCTGTCACAAATTTTGTTATAGATCCTCACTATTCTTGCAAGTTGGGGGAATATATCTCTGCTTCATATTGTGATTTGTTACTACTGTGTTGTTGTTTCCCCATCAGAGTGGTATCATAGCTCTCAGGTTTGGGCTATTTGACTTGCTTGAATGATGGAGGCAAATACAAATAAGATAGTTTGTTTGAATGGCACTAATTATCATTTGTGGAAGGGCAACATGAAGGATTTGCTATTTGTGAAGAATTTGCATCTTCCTGTGTTTTCTACTAAGAAGCCGGATTCCAAGTCTGATGAGGAATGGGAATTTGAACATCAGCATGTTTATGGTTTTATTCAGCTGTATGCAGAAGATAATGTTTATAATCACATTGCTAATGAGACACATGCTAGAGCCTTGTGGGAGAAGATTGGATCATTGTATGCCTTTAAATCAGGGAATAATAAATTATATTTATTGAATTCTCTGATGAATTTGAGGTACAAGGAGGGGCCTTCTATTTTAGATCACTTGAATGAATTTCAAGGGCTCCTAGATCAATTGTCAGGAATGGGTATCAAGTTTGATGATGAAGTGTTGGGACTATGGCTACTGAATACTCTACCAGAGTCTTGGGAGACATTTCGGGTTTCAATTACAAACTCAGCCCCTAATGGTATTGTTACTTTGCAAATGGAAAGGGTGGTGCTCTTAATGAGGAGATGAGAAGGAAGGCATAGGGTACTTCATCTCAGTCCGAGGTGCTTGTCACTGAAAATAGGGGGAGAAATCAGAGAAAAGAACCAAAGGGTGGTAGAGAGAAGAGGAAAAGCAAGTCTAAGTCAAGATACAAGAATGTGGAGTGCCATTATTGTCACAAAACAGGGCACATACAGAAGAAATGTTTTCTGAGGAAAAGAAAGAACAAAAGTAAGAAGGGTAAGCAGAAAGAGAAAGATCGTGATGATGATGATGATCTTGTTACCACTGCTACCGGTGATGATCTTATTATTCTCCGTGACCATGAGTCAGTTAATCTTGTATCAGATGAGAGCATGTAGATAATTGATAGTGGCACTATACTGCATGTTACACCAAGGAAGGAGTTCTTCACGTCTTACACTTCTGGTGACTTTGGAGTGTTAAAGATGGATAATGATGGTGTGTCTAAGGTGATTGGTGTTGGTGATGTTTGCCTGCAAACCAACATGAAAATGCAGCTGCTGCTTCAAAGAGTCAAACATGCTCCGGATGTTCGCTTTAATTTGATTTATGTGCAATGCTTGATGATGGTGGTTATGATAATCACTTTGGTTCTAGAAAGTGGAAACTCACCAAAGGTAACTTAGTTATGGCTAGAGGGGAGAAAATTTCTAAACTGTATTGGATAAAAGCTTTGGTTGCTAAAGACAGTGTGAATGTCATGGATATGGAGGCATCTTTGTGGCACCGAAGGCTTAATCATATCAGTGAAAAAGGACTGAACTGCTTAGCTAAAAGGATGTGCTTCTAGGATTGAAGAGTGCAAAGTTGGAGAAGTGTTCTCATTGCATGGCTGGTAAACAAAACAGAGTATCCTTTAAGAAGCATCCTCCCTCAAGGAAGTCAGAGTTGCTTGAATTGGTGCATTCTGATGTTTGTGGTCCATTGAAGGTAAAATATTGAAGGTAAAATCCTTTAGTGGTGCACTTTATTTTGTTACCTTTATTGATGATTGTTCCAGGAAACTATGGGTCTATGCATTGAAGACAAAAGACCAGGAGTTGGAGAAGTTCAAATAGTTTCAGGCTTTAGTTGAGAGGCAGTCAGGCAAGAAGCTGAAATGTATTCGTACTGACAATGGTGGTGAGTATTGTGGACCCTTTGATGTCTATTGCAAGCAGCAGAGTATTGCACATGAAAAGACTCCTCCTAAAACTCCTCAGCTGAATGGTTTAGCAGAAAGGATGAATAGGACATTGATTGAGAGAGTGAGGTGTATGCTCTCTGAAGCAAATTACCCAAACACTTTTGGGGTGAGGCACTGTACACGGCAGTGCATGTTATTAATCTTAGTCCTACAGTTGCTTTGGACAGTGAGATGCCAGACAAAATTTGGTTTGGCAAGAATGTTAGATATGATCATTTGCGAGTCTTCGGTTGCAAGGCATTTGTGCATGTTCCAAAGGATGAGAGATCCAAGTTGGATGCTAAGACGAGATAGTGCATCTTTATAGGTTATGGTCAAGATGAATTTGATTACAGGTTTATGATCCTATTGAGAAAAAGCTTATTAGAAGTCGTGATGTGGAGTTCATGGAAGACCAAACCATTAAAGACATTGATAAGGTGGAGAATACTACACCCGAAAAGGTAATAAGCTGATTGATGTTGATCCATTTCGGTTGCCTGTTCACAATCTGGATAATGCTAAGTAGTGTTCAACAAGATAAGCAACATGATTATGTTGATGATCAACAGCTTGGAGATGAGTTAGATGTTCCAACTAATGATGCTGAAGAGGAACATAAAATGTCACAAGATAATAATCTTAGTTATGCTCCTGAACCACCTCAAAATCAACTCAGGAGGTCTAACAGGCAGAGACAACCATCTACAAGGTATTCATCTGATGAGTATGTGACCTTGACTGATGGGGGAGAACCTGAGTGTTTAGAAGAGGCCATTAAGAGTGAAGAAAAACAAAAGTGGTTGGATGCAATGCAAGATGATATGCAATCTTTGCATGACAATTACACTTATGATTTGGTGAAGTTGCCTAAAGGCAAAGGGCCTTGGAAAATAGGTGGATTTACAAGGTGAAACATGATAGTAATGCTGCATCTCCAAGGTATAAAGCCAAATTAGTGGTAAAAGGCTTCAGATAGAGGGTGTTGATTTTAATGAGATTTTCTCACCTATGGTGAAGATGTCTTCTATTAGAACCGTGTTGAGTTTGGCTGCTACTCTTGATTTGGAGGTAGAGCAAATGGATGTGAAAACTGCTTTCTTTCATGGTGATTTGGAGGAAGAGATTTACATGAAGCAACCTGATAGTTTTCAAGTTGAAGACAAGGAAGACTATGTGTGTAGGCTAAGAAAGAGCCTATACGGTTTAAAGCATGCTCCGAGGCAATGGTACAAGAAGTTTGAGTCTATCATATGTGAGCAAGGCTACAAGAAGACTACTTCTGACCATTGTCTTTGTTAAAAAGTTTTCTGATGATGACTTCATTATCTTGTTATTGTATGTTGATGACATGCTTATTGTTGGGAAAAATGTTTCTAGGATTGACAGGTTAAAGAAGCAGTTGGGCAAGTCATTTGCAATAAAGGACATGGGAGCTCCTAAGCAGATTCTTGGTATAAGAATCATGCGTGATAGAATGGAGAAGAAACTTTGGCTGTCACAGGAACACTATATTGAAATGGTGCTGCAAAGATTCCAGATGAAAATGCTAAGGCTGTAAGCACTCCTCTTGCTACTCATTTTAAGCTGAGTGCTAAACAAAGTCCTTCAAATGAAGTTGAGAAATTAGATATGGAATGGGTTCTTATGCTTCTGCTGTGGGTAGTTGATGTATGTAATGGTGTGCACAAGACCTGACATAGCACATGCTGTTGGTACTATCAGTAGATTTCTGTCAAACCCAGATAGAGATCATTGGAATGCAGTGAAATAGATTTTAAGGTATCTTCATGGTACAACTGGTATGAGGCTTTGTTTTGGAGGTGATGAGCCCACATTGGTGGGGTACTCAGACTCAGATATGGCTAGAGACAATGATTCTAGAAAGTCCACTTCGGGCTATATGATTAAATTTGCAAGGGGAGCTGTGGCTTGGCAGTCTAAGTTGCAGAGGTGTGTAGCATTGTCAACTACAGAGACAGAGTTCATTGCCATTACTGAAGCATGTAAGGAATTGCTATGGGTGAAGAAATTCTTACAGGAGCTAATCTTTGTTCAGAACCAATATTATTTATTGACAGTCAAAGTGCTATCCATCTTGGTAAGAATCCAACTTTCCATTCAAGGTCCAAACATATTATGTGAGGTATTATTGGATACGTGATGTTTTGGATGCTAAGCTGTTGGAGCTGGCTAAAATTCATACTGATAATAATGGTACTGATATGATGACTAAAGCATTACCAAGAGGAAAGTTTGAAACTTGTTGTGAGATCGCCAGTTTGGCGGTTATCTCCACATAGTTGTGAGGGAGAGATATGTTGGGTTTGGGCTCCCTTCCTATGTGGAGAAAAGGCCCAAACGTGTAAGCCCACTTTGTGTCATATTTGTCTAAGTGGTAAGTCTGATTTGGTAAGAATCCCGAATCAGTGGTGAATCTGATTAGGTAAGAATCCATCGGGTAAGAATTCCTAATCAGTGGTGAGTCTGATTAGGTAAGAATCAAACTTGGTAAGAATATCTAATCAGTGGTGAGTCTATTAGGGTGATATTAGGATTAATTTTTGAGAGAGAAGAGAGCCGCCATTTGAACAGAAGAGAAGAAGAAGCTCTTTCCGTACATACTCAGAGTAGCTACTGTAAAATTGCTATTGCATATTTGTTCACCGTTGGATCGGGCTGAAATTTTGACAGCAGGTTTAGAACATCTGGTTCTTCATTCTGAACGGTTGGATCGGTGAAACAAGGTATGAGGTGCGAAAAAATTCAGGTCGAACATAGCTCTATTTTTGGGTTTATTAAACTTCTTGGTTCTCTATTGTAAGCTTCTTAGCTTTATTGTTTGGTTGGCTATGAGCACTCATTTGTGTTCTTGTTTGAGACTCTATTGTACCCTTATTTGATCATAGGAAGCTATTTCTTTGGTCTGGACGACCATGATTTTTTACCCTTGCTTTGAGGGGTTTTCCACTTTAAAAATCTTGGTGTCTCTTATGTATTTATGATATTCAATTGTTGCCACAAATTTTGTTATTGCTCCTCATAGATTCTTGCAAGTTTGGGGAACATATCTCCTTACATATTGTGATTTGTTACTACTATTATTGTTTCCCCATTAGTATTCCCCTCTTTTCCTCCGCCTCCATTCCGCCATCACCACCAACGAGGGGATTTCCGCCTTCAACAAGTGCGGGCTCAAGTCTGGAAGATCTTGCTACGACAAGCCTGGGGCCTTGCGTTTAAAGCTCATCATCATCTTCACCATCCTCATTGCCGGCTTGGTTGGCGTTTGCCTCCCCCTCATCTCCCACTCGTTCCCCATCTGTCGTGTCAACAGCAACCCCTTCGTGCTCATCAAGGCCTTCGCGTTGGTGGCGTACCCCCACCAACAGATCACCAACAAGGAGACTCATGGCATCCCCCACCACATCCTCGGTGCTGTACCTCCGGATGCCAACTTCACCGTGTCCGACTTCTATTAAAAGGCCAGTCGCGCGGTCGATTTGATCACACAGCGTTGGCGGCTACCGATCGTCGCGGGGGCTTGAATTTGTACATCGAGGAGTTGATCGAGGGGGCAAGGAGGGAGTTCGGGATGAGGTACGAGTGCCGCTTCCTGTGGGTGGACGTGGAGCTGAAGGAGCTGCGCCAGTACGTGGCGGAGAGGGTGGACCTGATGGTGGAGCGGGGGTTGGTCGAGGAGGTCAGAGGAATGTTCAACCCCGAGTCGGGCTACTTTGGTTCTTTCTAAGCTAATAGGATTTTTTATATCTTTTTTAATATTCTTTAAGAGGTCTGTTGACACCATTTTCTTTTATTCAAGCTTGATTATTTTGCTGCTTTCTACTATCATATAATGGATGCTTTTGAGTTATTGAAAGTTATTGAGCGCCACCTTTGTGTATGTTTTACTTTTTAGTTACTGGATGGTGGATGGTTTACTTCACGTCTTTTGAGTGTTTATAGGTATTCACACTCTGGATCAAGATCTCGATCTAGGGGCCTGTCTCGGTCTCGGTCCAGGTCTCGGTCTCCCTTCCCCGATCTCGATCTGGAAGCCGTGGCAGGGCTTTAAAGCATTCATTTTTTTTACCCTCTTTATGATCAGTTCATAACTAAAATGTTGAAGATATAAAACTTTTTGTCAATATTTTTCTCCAATGAAATAAAGAATCCCTGCTGTGAAAATCTATTGCACGTGATCGCAGGACTGATGCAAGAATCCTAGAAAAACTCTTTATGTAACTGGCCTTTCTTCAAGGGTTATAGAAATGGACCTTGAGAACCACTTCTGCAGATAGGGGAAAGGTTGGTTTGTGCAAATTTCTTGTTTTATTCTTTATGGATTGTATTGCACTAGTGGTTTTAATTCCTCATTTTTTATTAGGTGGTTGGATGTCATTTAGTAGTTAAACCGCGTACATGCATATCTCGAGGTTTTGCATTCATGACCATGGACACAGTTGAAGATGTAGAACGGTGTATCAAATATCCGAATCAATTAGTTTTGGAAGGGCGGTACATAACTAGAAAAGCTTATTTTTTTGCACTATGGCTACATTAATTATGGTGTGCAGGACCTTTTGTTTTATTCTTTCTTGACTTGGAGGTTTTTGGTTATATTCAGATAACATTGCGTTAGATATGTTGGCAACAATCAAGATGATCAGTTCATCCATTTCAACTTAGTCATACAGCTTGATGAGAACTCTTTAGTAACGATGATTCTTATTTTCCTCTCCTATTAAGAATACCCTTTTAAACTATTAGTTGATTAGCTTATGCTGTGCATTCACATAACACTAAATTAGTTGACTTTCCACATGTGGTCATTGCTGTTGTTGCATGTGCTTCATCAAAGGGTATGCTTATGTAGACAGGTGGGAAAACATTTTTAACATAAGCACATTTAATTTTAAGAGCTATCAATCTTTTCAATCTACTTGTCATTATTGGGGTTTAGTCCTGATCAACAATAATAGGATCAATCTCGCTGGAGAAGCACCTGAGCTTTTATCCTTTATTGACAACAATCAGATTGGCATAGGATTTATTTTAATAAATCCTTTTAACCTTTTTTTCCGCTGGAACCTCATCTCCCCACCTTCACGTACGTGAGATTTGTGTTTCTATCTTCCACTCCACGTCTTCACACGAGAAACCTGGAAGGGAATTCGCTCCTCTCCCCTCCGTTGACCACCTTGACGTGTTGACTCCCTTTGGATCCGTGAACTGCCACCAGGTTGACCGGCTTGACTCCTGGATTCGTTACCCACCACCAAAAAATCACGTTCCCTCATGCACAATTTCCTCTGCATGCTTTCACCTAGTGCTAGACCCGCCTGCGATGGCCTCTTGGATCACCTTCCTGGTTATTCCACGAAGTTCTTGGCGTCTTCCTTCCTGGGTGTTTTCTTACGTGGCTAGAACAGAGAATACATTGCGGTGGAGAAAGCTGAAGATAGAGAGAAATATTTGAAAGAAAAGAATCTGTTCTATATTCCTTCAAACTCTAGAACTAGAGTTTAAATACATCCATGAAGTAGGCCAGGCTCAGATTCAACAAAAACTCCTATGGACTAACCCAATGAGATTAAACAAATCCCCCAAGCCCATGTACACCCGTGACTTGATTTAATCTCAACCCTTGGATTCAAACCCAGCTCAATACAAGTTAGCCCTCCTGGGCCTTGATAGCACCACACCAGGCCCAACAATCATCTCTTGGGCATCATAATGCTATGAGCTACAGCTATTGGATAGATAAATCATTTAGTAATCAGTAAAAACTATTGGAATATTAAACTTGTTTTAATGCACTCTTAAAAGACTAAAGGCTTCATGGGAGAAAGGAAGAATCACTCTTGAAAGACCAAAGGCTTCATGGGGAAAGGAAGAGTCACTCTTGAAAAGACCAAAGGCTTCATGGGAGAAAGGAAGAGTCATTTTAAAAAGAGATGGTTCAGAAATTTAAAATTGACTCTTAGTATTTTGTAATTGGCTCTTAATTTTCTGCAAATGTCTTTAGTTTTTTCTATGCATGTATTAAATAGTGGTATATGAAAGGACATCTAGATGTTTTAAATATGGGAGGTGTTTGCCCATGAAATATAGAAGTATAAGAAGAAGAAAATGATGATGAAATAGAGAGAGACCAAAAGATGTATTCCCTCTACATCTCCATAATAAGAGAGTGTTATTTTTCTTATTGAAAGTATTCTCCACTTCCATCAATCTGGTATCAAAGCTCCTTGTGTGCCCACCTTGTTTTCAACAAGTGGTATCAGAGCCTTGTTTTTTTGAGAGGACCAATCTTGAGGGAGATGGCCAACGATGGTGTGCATATTCAAGTTTCCAAGCTTACTAAGGAGAACTATGAATTTATGTATCCAAATGAAGTCCTTATTTGGCTCACAAGATCTATGGGAAATTGTTTAAGATGGCTACACCGAGTCTACAGCAGAGCAAGAAAGAGGGTACAATCAAGCACAAAAAGATAAAAAGCTTTGTTCCAATTATATCAAGCTTTAGATGAGGTGACATTTGAGAGAATTACTGAAGCAACCTCTTCAAATCAAGCTTGGGATACTCTCTCTACTATCTTTAAAGGAGAAGAAAAGGTGAAGCGAATCCGGCTTCAACAATTGCAAGGGAATTTGAAGTCACCACCATGAAGAGACAGAAAACATATTTGACTACTTCTCTCGGATATTGGTTATTGTAAACCAATTGAAGAGAAATGGAGAGAAGGTAGAAGATGTCCGAGTGGTGGAGAAGATACTTCGGTCTTTGACACCGATGTTTGAGCATGTTGTTGTCGCCATTGAAGAAGCTAATGATGTTGATACACTCTCCATCAATGCGTTGATGGGCAAACTTCAAATTCATGAACAAAAGATGTAAAAGAAAAATGAAGCACATAATACGGAGCAAATACTTCAATCCAAGGTGGAGGCAAAAGACCAAAAAGAGAAAGATCAAGGGCTTCAATTGGTCTATAGTAACAAAAGAGATGATGGCAACAACTATCA
>UESW01003242.1:0-21908 GCA_900491605.1 Calamus simplicifolius | reverse complement strand
CTATGAGCTACAGCTATTGGATAGATAAATCATTTAGTAATCAGTAAAAACAACTACTGGACATCACTGATCATTGGATTTCTCATTGCAGGGGCAGTTGCTTATCTTCTTCTGGCGGTGGCTTACTTTATGCATATGAGCTTTGTGTTATTTATGTCATAGCTGGTGGAAGTGCCTCCAAGCAATATTCACCATCTATATTCTTCTTTGGCGTGTCTACTATAGCGCTGGCAATCAACATGTTGTTCATTTGCAGAATGGTTTTCATGGGTAACTATACTTTATTTCTTCTATCTTTCTATGAAATCCTTCACTTTTTTCTTTGTTCATGTATATATAAGTACCTGAGCTCTTGAAACAGTTATTGCCTAATGTTTTATAAATACTTATGTTCCAGGAACTGGACTTGACGTGGATGAATATGTGAGGTCATACAAATTTGCATATTCTGATTGTATCGAAATGGGTCATGTGCTTGCTTACCTGACCCACCAGATCCCAATGAGTTGAAGGTCACTCTTAAATGATAATTTTTGTCACTATTTTGTTTTTTTATAGTGTATCTTATTTGTTTGAATCTTATAAAAACTTTTAAATTTATATTTCAAGTGTCCTAAAAACCATCAAGTATTGAATGTGGCTATTATGTCATCATGTATATGAAGAAGATCATTGAAAATCATATCATTTCAATCGATAAAAAGGTAGGTTATTATTACATGCTTCATATAAGTAGTATTTTTTATGGTTTTAAATTTTTGTGTCATGTGTTATTTAGTTCTCCTTTTCTGAGTAACTTATGTATATATGCAGTTTGACGAGAAGAAAACTTATAAACAAGAAGAGATTGATATTATACGCAGAAAATGGGTCGAGACTTGCAAGATTTTATTTGAAGAAATGTTATTGATGTTTGTATATTGAAGTTTGGATTATCTGAAAATGTTATGGATGTTTGTATGACAGTATTGGATATTTATATGACAGTATTAGATATTTTAATTCATATTTTTAGAATTTTTTTGGAATTGAAAGTATATGTTTGTATGACATGATTGGATATTACTACGTTTTCAATATAAAAACATAGTCTAAATGTACAGTTATAGACTACATTTTTGATAAAAATGTAGTCTAAATATACATAATAGACTATGTTTTTCAATGAAAAAGTAGTCTAAATGTATTTAAAGACTATTTTTTTGACTTTTAACTATAGTTTCTGATAAAAATATAGTCTAAATGTATTTAAAGACTGCATTTTTTTGACTTTTAACTACAGTTTCTAATAAAACATAGTCTAAATGTATTTAAAGACTACGTTTTTTTTACTTTTAACTATAATTTCTGATAAAAATGTAGTCTAATATATTTAAAGAATACGTTTTTTGACTTTTAACTATAATTTCTGATAAAAATGTAGTCTTTTGTACAGTTACAGACTACAATTTCTGATAAAAACGTAGTCTAAATGTATTTAAAGACTACGTCTTTTTGACTTTTAACTACGTCTATAAATAGTCTAAAAGAGGGACTTTTAACTACAGTCACACTTTTAACTACACTCACCTAGACAACGGTTTAGAAAACATAGTCTATATATAAAAGACTACATTTTTAGACGTAGTCTAATTAACTTTTTGTAGTAGTCACATGCAGCTCGCAGATCATGCGTGGGAAGGGATAACAATAATTGAAATAAGTCATGATAATAATCAAAATAATTAAATAAATAAATAGTATGGAAGATATTCAAACTCATGATCTTCAACAAACCCTCACTTTAGCATCATGTTGATTAATTAATTGACCCTAAAATCTTAATTGATAAGAAAAAGGTTAATAATGTACATCAAACTCAACAAAGAAATTAGATGCTTTCATTTCAAGAACTAGCTAGCAAACCTCCTGGATAGCCTAATAGAAGCAAGGAATAATACGTTGTTTTTCAGGGGCTAAAAAGACATACTTCCATAAGAACTTGGCTGACATCCAGCCTCTCTAAGGAGCAAAATCGGCTGCCCTCCCGACCTGGAGAAAGATAAGGGGAAAGAAAGTGACCTTGCCGTCACAGAGGTCAATTTTGTAAGCAACCAATGCTGTAAATAAAATAAATGTTATTGAGGTAACTAAAATCAGGAGAAAATTTTAGATACATTATGTGCCCTATGAAGGCTTGACTGATAAGGAGGGTCGGACAAATTGACTTATGCTACTAATAAATCATCCCCTTTGCTTAAATAGTTTCAAGTTCCTTAGTTTTCAATCCCTTAAAATGAGGTTGCCTTAAGCAGTGTTTGATATGGGGGATAAGAAAGGGATATCCAGGATATCCCTCCTTATTCCAAATGCTATAGCTAAAAGGGATAGGTTTAAAAAAATTTAACCAGAGGGGATAACCCATGGTTAACCATGGGTTATCCCCTGAACTTATTCCTAGAAATCCAGGAACAACTAAAGTTATCCCTTGATGGCAGACTTGTAATTTAAAAATAATGCTTATTCCCTCAGCTATCCCCTGGATAAATGCTATCCCGTACATTTATAAGAAATAATTTTTGAGCTATCAAACACTACCTTAGTTTTTCTATGAAATTAGACAGTTTGTTGTCCCACTCCGTCCCAACTTATAGGATAAAAGATGCCCAAGACGTGCCTATTGGAATATTAAAATTAAATGATGGCGAGATGGTTCTGTGCCAACTCTTGAGATGGCAACCTATGTCCTACAAGACATCCTACTAGAACCTAAAACGTAGCTCAAGGCATACAAACATATATGCTACAGGACTCATAGGGCCAGCCTTAGTATATCCTGTACAGCATGTCAGCTCGTTGCATGCACATGTTTGAGGGAAGAAAACATTGGCCTCATGACATTTGTCATTTTCATTTTTTATATTTTTAAATTGAAAATAAATTTATAATTATTTTTAAATAAAAATATATTTAGTATATTAATTATTTTAAAAATATAAATATGATGATGGTGGAGATCATTGTTAGTGATGGAGTTGGTAATGTATAGCAGAGGTGGTAATAATAATTGTTGAAGTAGAACAATAGTAACTACAATGGCACGAACATCAGTAATCAATGAAAGTAACAATCACGATGGCATGGTAGAGACAGTAGAGTTAGAATAGTGGTGAATAAGTGTGAGCAATGTGATGAGGGTAACCTGATGATGATATGATGGTGACTACAATAATATGTTAGGGGCCATAATGATGATTGAGATAACAACAATGGTAATAATAGAGGTAATAATGATGAAGGTAGTATTGAAGGTATTGACAAAAAAAGCATAAATTTTTATTTTGAAATATTAAAAGAAAATTTCTTAGTTTTATTTTTAAAATAATAAAATAATTTTTAAATAAGAATTAAAAAATAACATAAAATATGTTATGTTTAACTTGATTTCTATTATTTTTTTTAAAATATAAATTAAAAAATAAAACTAATGCCAAATATGTTGTAAGTTTTATTGGGGCATTTTTTATACCCTGTTACTTTTTGGGAGGTCACCTTTATCATTTCATTTGTACGATGAAACAGGCATTGTTTTCTCAGGAAAAAAAAAATTTGTCATAAAGGATAGAAAAATGGAGTAGGAAATCAATTAATTCTGTTTGGTTTCATTTTGGCTTTCTTAAAAATCGATATAAATCTAAAAAAAAAAATGTTTGTATGTTTGTGTGTATATATATATATATATAAGATTTTATTTGTACTATAGTTAAAAGTAAGGTGATATAAATGTGTGTGTAAAATAATAAACCGTATGAAAGCTTTTTTTTTTAATTGTAAATGATTGGACTATCATTTGATCATACAAATTAAGTTTATTACAGAAACCATAGTCCTTCAAAGTAGATTAGATAAATTGATAAATCAAGCCAAATTCTTTGGTTTAGATCAGCTAGTTCGGTTTTAATTTTAGTTTGAAAACAGTTTGATTTGTATCATCTCTTGCTTGATCCGACCCAATCACACCCTTGTCGAAAATTACAGCACACGAATACCTGCAGGCTTTCGCTCAAAGGCCATCGTTGCCTCTTGGTCTCTCCCCCCGGTTTCCCTTCCGTGTTCCGTTGATGACCTGCCGAGCCCTGGTCCTCTCAGTGCTGCCTCTTTGGCATGTATTGTATCATCTATTGCACGATATTACGTACTGAAAGCTCTAGCTAGCTAGCATGAATTAAACATGGAAACAAGATGCCGGTAGTCCAATTGAGGTTAAAGCCTAAACACAGTTAGAGATTTAAGCCGATTGTGGCTGAAGTGACAAGGCCCTAGCTTGGGTTTGAGTACGTCCTCAAACCAGGTTGAGTCAAAATTAAGAATTTTTTTTTTAAAGTACAACTACGTTACCCTTTTAAGATTCTTTTTAGAAAACTAACTTTCAATCCTACCCTTCAATTAAAGCTTTATGTAGAGGGTTCAACCTCTTATATGGCTTTTTTTTATCTCTTAGACTTCCTATAAATTATTGGCACCATTCACATACAATTAAAAGGATAAAAAACTTGACTTGAGTGCATTTGGTCATTCTGCTGACAGCAAACTGTTATCAGATTATGATCAGGCCAATTCAAGGCTGCCTATCAGAAATATGAAAATTGAGACCGAGAGATGTTATAGCTTGGCTGAGGCCGAGAAATAGGAATAGCTCGGCTGAGGTCGAGAGATGTTATAGCTTGGCTGATGTCGAGAGATGATTCGTGCCTTGGAAGTCCTTGGCTCACTGAGGGGCTAAGGCGCCTCGATCCACTGAGGCCGATTCATCTCTAGCGGGTATTGCAGAGCAAGTGGGAGTCAGGGTTGATCCTAACCCCTTGCATGATTATTAATGCAACGGTGATTTTACCCCTCAATAATAGTATATAGATTTGAGACTTGAATCTGATTAGATTTTGATAATAGTATATAGATTTGAGACTTGAATCTGATTAGATTTTTGACGGCTTCTTTGCAAATAACTAGTTTCTCTTCCTTGACGATGGATTATTGCTAACTTCATCAGGAGAACTAATTATTATATATATAACATTCAATTGGTTTTTCAATCAAACACCAAATTAATAACTTTAATTCTATTTAATACCAAAATTAACTGTTTAATGTTAATGGATTAAACTTTCGGACCATTAACATCCAATTCGATAGCCCTTCACTGTAGAAGAAAATAATGGGTGGCCCTTTACCTTTCGCATACTATATCGAGAAAAGAGCGCCTCTTCGCTTTCGTAACAATCTAACATTAAAGAGCATAATTAATCTAACATATTGATCATAAAGAAAAGCAAAGATGATTAATTTGTCGTCGTCTAAAGCAAATTCTACCAACTGAAACGAGTGAAATGTTCCATGCATGATTCATCCATATAATTATATAGCAATGTTGCTGCAAATAAAAATAAAACGATTTGAACGTTCTAACTTGGAACACACAAAAAAAAAAAAAAAAAACACACACACACACTTGGAGAGAGAGATTTCACTCTCAGTTATTTCTCAACATTAAATAAGTAGAAGACGACAAGGAGGAAAGGAGAGGGCCACATTAACACCGAGCACACAGAGAGAAGGCTTCCAGGCTTCCATCATTTTTACCTGCAGTAATGACTGGACTGGCATCCGCGAGTATAGGCATTGCCTGGCTGACTGGTTTGAACCGCTGGTCTGTTGCTTTGCAAAGCTCCGTAAGTTATAGAGCTGGAGGTAGTTTGGAGAAGCCTTCTCCCAATCTCCGATTTCATAGCCCACTCTTCCTCCATTCCATGGCACCTCCCCATGGAACCATTGCAAGGCTGGTCATGACCAATTATCGCAGCTCTGGCACCAGCACAAGAGATGAGAACTACGAGTGCAACACACAAGAAACGATCTTTCCCCATTTCCACTCCCTTTCTTTCCTGGCCTTCCCCCAACAATACAACAACTGGCTTGCTCTTATCACATATATTGCATCTCCTTCGTACTATAGCAACGAAAGCAGCGTGTAACCAAACACTACATTGCCGGCATTAGGTCCAAAGGATCATCTATACCAGAAGAGAATAAATTTATAGAAGACCATTTCCACTCCCTTTATTTCCTGGCCTTCCCCCCAACAACTGGTTAGTTCTTATCATATATACTGCATCTCCTTCGTACGAGATATATAGCAACGAAAGTAGCGTGTAACCAAACACTGTACATTGCCGGCGTTAGGTCCGAAGGATCCTCCATACCAGAAAAGAGAATAAATCCATAGAAGACCATTTCCACTCCCTTTCTATCCTGGCCTTCCCCCACCAATACTACCGGCTAGCTCTTATTATCTATATTATATCTCCTTCACACCAGAAATGAAAGCAGCGTGTACACCAAACGCATTGCAGTTCAGATTTTGTATGTGTGCAGAGGCTAAAATATAATTTTAATTCTTAAATTTTTAGTTATTATAGTTTTCTCACATTTTAAAAATGTTACACTTCTAATAGAGAAGCTAATAATTTGTTACTATAAAATAAACACTTAGACTACCACTTAAGCTTTCAATAACTTGGCATGTAGGATAAGTATAGTTCATGCAATCACGTCAAAGAGATATGCCAACTATTTTATCAATTTTAATTATGTTCATGTAAACAAAAATATAACATTTTTAAATATAAGAGACTAAATTGTAACAACCGAAAGTTTGATGATCATATGTGCTTATATCTATCAAACGTAATATCCCTTCACATATAACCCAACCATATTTGAAATAAGTCAAGATAATAATCAAAATAATTAAATAAAAATTAGCATGGAAGATATTCAAACTCATGGCCATCAACAAATCTTTGCTTTAATATTGTTGAGGGGTAAAATCGTTATTGCATTGTTGACCGCTCACATTGGCGATAGGGTCGCGCCCAATCCAAATGCGCCCTACTTGCCAGCTGGCTAGCTGACGTGATATTCTAGCAACAGGCGTCTCCTCATAATGAAGAAAGAGAACAAGAAGAAAAAAAAGGGTTGTGCGTAGGTTCTCCCAAGGGCCACCTTATTAATATCCAGCAGTCAAGTCAATAGGCTGGAGCATTTAATGGTGCAGAAACGGTCATAATGACTTGACATGGAATAAAAGGAAGGAGAAAGCATGCCTCGGCACTCAAGCCCCGCCTCATTCAGGCCGAGCCATGCCTCGGTGCTCTCATTCAAGCCAGCTTCAACATAGCTCGGCCAGCCTCAGCCTCAGCCAGCTTCAGCATAGCTCGGCCAACATAGCTCAACCAGCCTCAGCCTCGGCCAACATGCCTCGGCCTCCGCAACCACACTATGTCTCTTGCATCAAGGCAACCACACTATGTCTCTTGCATCAAGGCATTTATGGCCTCATAAAGGCCACATGTATCCACCTGCTTTAAGGCATTTATGGCTGCCACGTTGGCCCCTTGGCACCTACCTCCGTGGAACCATGATGACCGAACCACAGCGTTCAAAATACCTCTGCGGAATCCGATGTGTAAGAATTCGAATCAACTATAACTGAATAAGATTCCATGCGGCGAATCATGCCCAGAGATGGCCTAGGACCCGCAAGAGTGGCCTAGGTCCATATGATCATTAAACCTCATGGCATCAACTAGCTCTCTCAGCCGTCGATCCTCTAACTGACAAGATACGGATCCCGCTGGCATCATAACAAACTCGATTCGGATCTCAACGACTTTCAGACCCACGATGCCTCCAAGCAGTCAGGTGACCCTCTATAAATACAACTGTCTTCCTACTTCTAAGGGACGGGCCATCTTTTTACACACTTGCTCACCCCTCTTCCGCCATTAGCGCTCTGCTTTGAGCCCTGAAGGGACTCTTTAGCGAGAGCCTTCTTCCCATTTTTATTGGTTGCTGATCTCCACTGACTTGAGCGTCGAAGGATCTTCCGCAGAGGGCCACCCCCAACGCCTCTCGCGTGAGGACTGTTTTGCAGGTCCGCCCAGAAGGAGCTCGATCGTGCTTGAGTCGGAGGACTGATTTCGACAGCAACAAATTGGCGCTAAAGGAAGGGCCTCAAGTCCGATAAACTTATGATTCAGGAGACAAGGGTTTCGATCTTGAAGAGAACCTCTCCAATGGCCAATCGAAGAAAGGCTACTTCCAAAGCCCGGGACCAGGTCGTCTCCCAAAGACCTATTCCGATGAGCAGTGTGGCGCCGCCACCACCATCAGTTGAGACTCCATCGCCACCAGCGGCCCCAGTGACCCAGGACCAGTTTGTCACACTAGTCCAGCAGGTCCAAGCACTGACCCATTTGATTCAAGGACGTCATGAAGCTCCCCGTCCAGCTGCTCCTGCTCTGCATCTTCCTGAGGGAGCCGCGGACCCCATCGTCGTCCTAAGGGAGCTGGGCCAGCCCTGCAAGTGGTCTGCAGCAAGGATCTTCCTAGATCTCTGCGGGCCCGATCCCTCTCTCCGGTGTCCTCTTGCCACGACTCGACGCCGTCTCCGCCTTCTCCCCGCCTCGACACTATAGCTCGGCTTCCGTAGCCGCGTTATGCGCACCAAGGCATTTATGGCCTCATAAAGGCCATGTACATTTACTTGCTTTAAGGCATTTAATGCCCTTTTTCTTCCATGCATTAAGGCATTTATGGTTTCCACATTGGCCCCCTTGGCACCTTTTGCATGAGGAAGGATGGCGTCATGAAGCTAAGACAAAGAGTTCTTGACTCTATGCTTCACAGAAGTCCAACGTCTAGCTTCAGCCTCGGCCAGTGAGTCTACCGCACCACCCAGAGAGTCCCCACAGGCAAGACCCCATTCCGGATGGCCTTTGGCACAAGAGCTATCATCCCCATGGAGATAGAACTCCCTTCTCCGTGGGTGGAGAGCTACTTGGAGGAGAAACTAACGACGAGCAGCTCCGAACCAATCTCGACTTGGTGAAAGAGATCAGGAAAAAAGCTCGAATCAGAATGGCTGCGTATCAGCAAAGAGTAGCTCACTACCATGCCTCTAGAGTCAAGGGCAAATCCTTCTCGTCCGGCGATCTTGTCCTCCGAAAAGCATCCGTCTCCAAGTCGCTGGAGCAAGGAAAGCTCTCTCCAAATTGGGAAGGTCCTTATCAAGTGGCGGAAGTCATTGGACCTAGAACCTACAAGCTCCAGGACCTGAACGGGAAATCCATTCCCCAGACGTGGAGTTTGGACAACCTCTGCATATATCATCAATAGAATACGCTCTCTATAGACTCGCCCCATTTACAGCTTTGGCATCTGGTTTTATGATCTGTGGCAAAACCGCTACAGTCGTTCTTTCAAAAAGTCGCAATAGAAAACAGATGTCATTCACGCATCCATTCTCGGCACGACCGAGCTATCTCCTTGGGCCAAAATCTCCATACCTCGGCTAGGCCGAGCTCTGAGCCAGAGCTACGTATCTCGGTTAGGCCAAATTGCATCCCGTGAAGGCTGGGTATGGTCGAGCGCTCCCGGTGCAGCTGGGAGCCATGCAATCTCCAAAATATCGTTCGGATTCGGGCAGCTTACAAGCCCCAGCCGAACCAAACAATCTCTAAAGTATCGTTCAGATTCGGGCAGCTTACAAGCCTCAGCCAAACCAAGCGTCAAAGGAACATCGTTCGGATTCGGGCAGCTTACAAGCCCCGCAGAACCAAACAATCTTCAAAGTATCGTTCGGATTCGGGCAGCTTACAAACCCCGGCCGAACCAAGCGTCAAAGGAACATCGTTCGAATTCGAGGAGCTTACAAGCCCCAGCCGAATCAAGTGTCAAAGGAACATCGTTCGGATTCGGGTAGCTTACAAGCCCCGACAGAACCAAACAATCTCCAAAGTATCGTTCGGATTCGAGTAGCTTACAAGCCCCGGCCGAACCAAGCGTCAAAGAAACATCGTTTGGATTCGGGCAGCTTACAAGCCCCGGCCGAATCAAACGTCAAAGAAGCATCATTCGGATTCGGGCAGCTTACAAGCCCCGACCGGATTAAATAATCTCCAGAACATCGCTCAAGGTTCAAGCAGCTTACAAGCCCCGGCCAGACCAGGTGACCTCCAAAATTTTATTCGGATTCAGGCAGCTTACAAGCCCCGGCCGGACCAAAGGACAAAGAAACCTTGATTGGATTCGGGCAGCTTACAAGCCCCGGCCAAACCGAATGATCTCCAAACAATCTCTGTACCTTGGCCGTGCCAAGTAAAATATAATCTTTTAAATCCTCGGCCAAGCCGAGCGATCTCCGTACCTTGGCAGCACCGAGTAATTTATTATTTGAAGGCTCGGCAACATGAGTAATTTATTATTTGGAAGCCTCGGTTACAACCGAGTAGCATCTTGGGAAGGCTCGGCAACATCGAGTAATTTATTATTTGAAGGCTCGGCAACACTGAGTAAATTAATATTTGGAATCCTCGGTTACAACCGAGTAGCATCTTGGGAAGGCTTGGCAGCACCGAGTGATTTATTATCCAAATCCCCGGCCAGAGCCAAAGTGCGTATCAAAAGCCTCGGCCAGAGCCGGAGTACATCTCTTATTATCCAAAGCCCCGGCCAGAGCCAAAGTGCGTATCAAAAGCCTCGGCCAGAGCCGGAGTGCATCTCTTATTATCCAAAGCCTCGGCCAGAGCCAAAGTGCGTATCAAAAGCCTTGGCCAGAGCCAGAGTGCATCTCTTATTATCCAAAGCCCCAGCCATAGCCGAAGTGCATATCAAAAGCCTCAGCCAGAGCCGGAGTGCATCTCTTATTATCCAAAGCCCCGGCCAGAGCCGAAGTGCGTATCAAAAGCCTCGGCCAGAGCCGGAGTGCATCTCTTATTGTCCAAAGCCCGGCCAGAGCCGAAGTGCGTATCAAAAGTCTCAGCCAGAGCCGGAGTGCATCTCTTACTATCAAAAGCCTCGGCTAGAGCCGGAGTGCATCTCTTACTATCAAAAGCTTTGGCCAATCCGAGTGATACAGCACTAAAGCTTTGTCCTAGCCGGATAATTTCTCGGACACTCTAGCGCAACTAAAGCACCTTATTTTACTTCAGCAAGAGGGCCACTCAGGCCTTTCTCTAACCTATACAGAGATAAACACTTTCTCTAAGAGGATCGAATGACATGTTCCCCAAATAAGATTGCTCCAGAATTCTACTCCCTATATCCGAAGTTACACTTCGGACTAGGGAGTGGGGGCATGTGTTGAGGGGTAAAATCGACATTGCATTGTTGACAGCTTACATTGGCGATGGGGTCGCGCCCAATCCAAATGCCTGCTTGCCAGCTAGCTAGCTGGCTCGACATTTTAGCAATAGGCATCTCCTCATAATGAAGAAAGAAAACAAGAGGGAAAAAAAGGGCCACGTTATGTGCGTGGGTTCTCCTAAGGGCCACCTCATTAATATCCAGTAGTCAAGTCAATAGGCTGGAGCATTTAATGGTGCAGAAACGGTCATAATGACTTGGCATAGAATAAAAAGAAGGAGAAAGCATGCCTTGGCACTCAAGCCCCACCTCATTCAGGCCGAGCCATGCCTCGGCGCTCTCATTCAAGCCAGCTTCAACATAGCTCGACCAGCCTCAGCCTCGGCCAGCTTTAGCATAGCTCGGCCAACATAGCTCGGCCATTATAGCTCGATCAGCCTCAGCCTCGGCCAGCTTCAGCATAGCTTGGCCAACATAGCTCGGCCAGCCTCAGCCTCTGCCAACATAGCTCGGCCAGCCTCAGTCTCGGCCAATATGCCTCGGCCTCCGCAACCACGCTATATCTCTTGCATCAAGGCATTTATGGCCTCATAAAGGCCATGTGCATCCACCTGCTTTAAGGCATTTATGGCTGCCACGTTGGCCCCTTGGCACCTACCTCCGCGGAACCATGATGACCGAACCACAGCGTTCAAAATACCTCTGCGAAATTCGGTGCGTAAGAATTCGAATCAACTATAACTGAATAAGATTCCATACGGCGAATCATGCCTAGACGTGGCCTAGGACCCGCAAGAGTGGCCTAGGTCCATATGATCATTAAACCTCATGGCATCAACTAGCTCTTCCAGCCGTCGATCCTCTAACTGACAAGATACGGATCCCGCTGGCATCATAACAAACTCGATTCAGATCTCAACGGCTTTCAGACCCATGATGCCTCCAAGCGGTCAGGTGACCCTCTATAAATACAACCGTCTTCCTGCTTCTAAGGGACGGGCCATCTTTTTACACACTTGCTCACCCCTCTTCCGCCATTAACTCTCTGCTCTGAGCTCTGGAGGGACTCTTCAGCGAGAGCCTTCTCCCCATTTTTGTTGGTTGCTGATCTCCACTGACTTGAGCGTCGAAGGGCCTTCCGCAGAGGGCCACCCCCAACGCTTCTCGTGTGAGGACTGTTTTGCAGGTCTGCTCAGGAGGAGCTCGATCGCGCCCGAGTCGGAGGACAGATTTCGGCAGCAACAAATATCATGTTGATTAATTAATTAACACTAAAATCCTAAATTGGTAGGAAAAAGTTTGGTAACCTTCATTTTAAGAACCAGCAATCCTTCTACCTAGCCTAATTAGAAGCTATGACTAATTGTTTCTATAAGTTATTTTTTCAGAGGCCAGAAAGATATACTTTCGTAAGGACGAAACTTAGGTATAGTTCCTTTTGTGCAGGCAATGTAGATCTCTCTCTCTCTTCATTTTCAAGCCACTTCGGTATCCAATTAGCAATCCATCTGATAGTGATTGAGGAAAAAGAAGAGGGAAATAAAACTAGAACTGCAACCCTTGTACACAAGGCATTGCACCTAAGTTCTATCTCTTACTCAAGCAAAATTGTTAGCCTTCTTGATCAGGTGGAGGAAAAAAAGAGGGGAAAAATTTGGAGAGGTGACTTGGTCTCTGCAAGCCATAAAGGTCAATTTTCTAACTAACCGAAGTTATAAATAAAATAAAAAATTAGATATATTGAGAACCCAACGATAGGCTGGGAAAGAGGGTGAGACAAATTGAGACATTCTGCTTAATAAAATCAAACTATTTACTTGTATAGTTCTTGATTTTCTTAAGTCAGTCATCAACCATTTTAATTGAAACTAAGGTTTTAAGCCTCATAAAATGGAGTAGCCTCGGTTTTTTCATAAAATTGGATACATCATTGTTATATCCCAACATTTGGGACGGAGGATGGCCCAAGACTTGCAAAGTGAAGCACTGGGGCGATGATTGGATATACTCATCCCAACATTTGGAGCAGTATTGTTGGCCCAGATGGCAACCCAAGAGGGAGGGGGTGAATTGGGTTCTTAAAAAATATTTAGTCCCTTTTAAAAAATGTGCTTTGGAATAAATGAGATTATATGCTGGATAGATATTAAGCACAAATGAAGAGATAGAGTAAGAGAGTCAAAATATGACAAACACAAGGATTTTATAGTGGTTAGGTGTACCCAACACCTACGTCCACTCCCAAGTACCACTTGGGTCCACACTATAATCTACTTGATTACAGCCGAGTTATTTTACAAGCTCACAACTCAAAACTTATTGTTTCCCCCGGGATTACAACGAACCCAGCTGATTTTTCGGGCTCACCAGCACAAAACCCAATCACAAGCTATCCTTAGCTTGTCCCCGAGGTAAACTACCTCAACTAATTTAATCCCTTGATTGAACTAGTAAACAGTAAATGAGAATAGAGTTTAAGATACAAGAAAGCTCCTCAAATGAGCAAATAGGCAATAAACTAAATAAGGATTAGAAAAGCCTGTTTGAAGATCTTTGAATGTGCGCTTTTCTTCTTTTCTTCTTTTCCTCTTCTTCTTGGAAAGGTTGAATCAGTGCCTCAGCACAGATTCTTCAAAAACTTGCAGTTGAGAAGATGGGAAAATCAGGGCTTTTGCTTCTAATTTCTTCACTTAGGAAATCCTCCGATTTTGAGCTTGAATGCCTTGGATTTCTCTTCGAGCTTTTCTGGAGTTGATGGATTTGAACTTTAACTCTTTCTCTTTTGATTTCTTGCTCAAGACTTCTCGGATTTTTGAATCTATTTTCTCTTAAATTTTCCATCCCATTTTCAAACGGATGATCCCCTTTTTATAGATCCATTAATCCACATTTTAGGAGGGAAAACTAGCCGTTGGAGACGTTTGGATTCTTCTACACACAAAGAAAATAGCCATTAAAAGTTAGGTGAAAAGAAATCTTATCGTTGGAGTACGTTCTGACATATAGAAAATCCGTTCCTGACAGGTTGGAGTCGGCTCTAACTTTTCAGGTGTCGGCTCCAAATCGGGTGCTCAAAAATAGTAAAGAAAAAGTTGTTGGGGAGTCGGCTCCAAAAAGGTAAGTGTCGGCTCGATGCTTTCGAAAGTTGGCTCCAGAAAACTGTAAGTGTCAGCTCCAGAATAGTCCATAAAACATGCTCTCTGTTCCCATGTTAGAGTCGGCTCCGGAAACTCATGTGTCGGCTCCCAAAATATCAGGTGTCGGCTCCCGAATTCTGGGTGTCGGCTTCGGAAACTAAAACAGAATGCACTTCTCTGTATCTCAGGTTGGAGTCAGCTCCAAAACCTTGGGTGTCGACTCCGGGCCGTGCCAAAATCCCAGAAACTTTCTGATACGCCTTGGGGTCCGCTCCTTACCATTTGGGTGTCAACTCCATGCTCTGAACTTTGAGATTTCTTTTTCAATCTTGATTCAAAACATATTTCTTTATCCTGTTTGATTGATCAAACATTTTTAAGCCTTGTAACACTTGTTAAATCTATTAGTAGCAAAATGAATATACTCATATCTTTTATTAATCATCAAAATCAATAATTGGGTCAACAATCTCCCCCTTTTTGATGATTATAAAAACATTGAGTATATGTGTTGGCCCAGATGACAACCCAATAGGGGGGGGTGAATTGGGTTCTTTAAAAAATTTAATCCTTTTGAAATATTTGTTTGCTTAGTGTGAGTGAAAGTGAATGCAAATGCAAAAATAAGATACAATCAATAAAATAGAGATAGAGATAGAGATAAAGGAGACACGGCAAACACAAAGATTTTATAGTGGTTCGGTATATCCAACACCTACATCCACTCCCAAGATTCACTTGGGTCCACACTATAATCTTCCTTGATTACAGCCGAGTTGTTTTATAAGCTCACAACTCAAACTTGTTGTTTTCCCGGGATCACAACAAACCCAGCCGGTTTTCCGGGCTCACCAGCACAAAAACCCTAACACAAGCTATACCAAGCTTGTACCGAGGTAAGACTACCTCCACTAGTTCAATCCCCTAGATTGAACTAGACACAAACAAAAGAAATATTGTTTTTCAAGTACACAGCTCCTCAATGAGCAAATAATCAAATAAATGAACAAGGTTTAGAAAAGCCTGATTTGTAGTTGGTTGGCTTTTGAGCTTTTCTTCTTTTCTTCTTTTCTTCTTCTCCTTGCTAGATTGAATCAAGCCTCAGCTCTGATTCTTTACAGTTGAAGCAGTTGAGAAGGATTGAAAAGCAAGAAACTGATCCTCTTTCTCCAATTTGGGAAATCCACCAAAACTTTGATTTGAATGCCTTGGATTCCTCTTGAGCTTTTTGGAGTGGAGTGGATTTGAGCTAGAAGGTTTTTCTCTTGAGATTCAGGCTCTCTCTTTTCGGATTTTTGAATTGGGATTTCTCTATTTCCGTTTTTCCTCTTTGTTTTTCTGTTCCTTCCCTTCTTGTTTTTGAATGATAGTCTTCCCTTTTTATAGATTTCTTTCAAACCATTTTTGGAAGAAAACTATCCGTTGGAGTGTACCTTGCAACAAAATATATCCGTTAGAAATAAAGTAAAATAGAAATATTACCGTTAGAGCTGATCTGGCAATTTGATTTTTCGTTCCAGGTGGGTTGGAGTCGACTCTAACTTTTCTAGAGTCGGCTCTAACTCGAAACACTTTAATCCGTTAATTCTGGAGTCGTCTCTGACTTTTCTAGGGTCGACAAGAAACTTTTCTGGAGTCGACTCTAACAGACTCGGAGTCGACTCTAAGTCGGAGCCAGAAAAATCAACGTTCTGTCTTTCCTGTTGGAGTTGGCTCTCACAGTCTCGGAGTCGACTCTAACTTCCATGCCAGATACTGGAGTCGGCTCTGTGATTCTCGGAGTCGACTCTAATGTCTGCAATCTTACCTAGACATTAGATTCGATCCAGAACAAGATTTAACTCTGATTTTGATCATTCAATCGACTTATAATCTAAAAAACTTAATCAAAATCATTAGAGCCTTCAATTGTTATACTCAAATAGTTTTGTTAATCATCAAAATCATCAATTGGGTCAACAATATCCCCCTTTTTGATGATAACAAAAACTTTGAGTATATGCATTCAAAAAATTCATTCGAACTAAAGATTATAGTCATTTTAAAGCTTAAAACATTTTTAATGAAGGATTTGATGCCAATATTCAAAGTGAACTTTTAAAATTATGCATGAGTTCTATATAAGCCATCAATTATGAACATTTAAACTAAATGTACAGAAAATTGCAATTAAGCTTGTTGTTAAGCTCCCCCTGCATTGAATAGCTCCCCCTATATATAAAATTCAAATTTTAATTGAACTGATTAAAATTTCAAGTCTCTTTCTTTTTGCATAAATAATCATTTCTCCCCCTTTCTTTCTTTCTTTTTGCATATTTAACCATCTCTCATTTCTCCCCCTTTCTTTCTTTCTTTTTGCATATTAACCATCTCTCGTTAAAATTTCAAGTCTTCTTTTTTTTTTTGCATATATTCAACCATCTCTCCCCCTTTTTTGTTATCAGCAATAAGGAGAGTATTAGATACATAAAGTTATTAGAGAAAAATTGTTGGTTCAATAAGACATAGGGATTCAAGCAGTCAATCATAGATAGATTTGAAAATGTGTAATTGCATTACATAAGTAAGAAATATTACATAAGTTGATTCATGTACATTCCAAAGTGAGGTACATTAGATACTCAAAATTCCTAAATACAAACTATCAAGATAAAGTAAATCTGGGAATCTAAGATACAAAAGAGTATCAAAATCAAAATCAAAGTCAGATATGTTTGAATACAATTTTCTTCAAGTGACCTATGATTTCCATTACATCATCTTTTGAGATTTCTTAAAATTTTCAAGACAAGCTTCAATCTGTGAGACTGCAAGGTCAATGTCCTTCTTCAGTTGACCAGTTGTATGAACATAAGATCCCGAGCCATCAGCAATGCCTTCCATCCTTTCAAAGATTTTGTGAAGTTTAGCACCAAAGGATTCAACAGAATTGCTTATGAAAAAGGAAATCATGTCAAGTCTCGAGTTAAGTTCTTCTTTTAGCTGATTGAAGTCTTCTTTTAATTGATTAATCTCATGAGATCTCTGACTGTCATATTCAGCAAGCAAGGCTCTCAACTGACCAATCTGCTCATCAGAGAATCTCCCAGAAGCAGTAACAGACAGATGTGGAGGAGAGAAAACTGTGCTCGGTCCAGCTTCTGAAGGTCCAGCTGTAGATGGTCCGGCAATAAATGGATCAGGGACAGATGGTCCTGCAGTGGATGGTCCAGGGATATCTTCTACTCTTGCCTCTTCAGTTCTATCTCTCTCAGCTCTTTCTTCTCGTCCTCCTTTCATCCAGATACCATTTAACTTCTTGAAGCCCATCTGATGAATAGTAGAAATACTATAATAGTCAGTGTGCCTTAATTTTCTTAGGGGTTCATTATCCATAATAAGCACACCTTGGCTTCTAAAGATCAATGTCAGAACCATACCATATGGCAGTGTAGATCTTTTTTTGTAGCAGCCTCTGCCATATAACCAATCATCATGCCAGCTAGGTTGACTGGCTTTCCAGTTATAATACAATCCATCAAAAGAATGTCTCGCTCCGAGACGTACTCAAATCTACCAATTTTAGGGAATAAAATTCTTTCACATATGTTGTGTAGTAACCTGAGCTTCAGATTTAATTGATTAGCAAGAATTTCCTCAAACTTGGTTACATTCCTCCCTAACATTCTTGACAATGCACCACTTCTATCATCATGCTGATATTCCATAATACCAATTGTGGGCATCTCCAACAGATTTCCAAGGATTTCAGCAGTTATTACAACTCTAGTTCCTCTTACAATACTGACTAAACCACCTTCTCCTCTACTCAAATCATTGTAAAATCTCTGACTAGTGTAGGATAAGTGGAGATATCTAATGAACAAATCTTTTCCCACCCCATTTCTTTTAAACATCTTTGTTGGAAGATTATAGAAAAATTATATGATCCAATCCTTTTGATTTTGATGATTACTAAAAGCCATTGAGTTTATTAAAGGATGTAATGAGTTTAAATGAGCAACAAATTTATTTTGAACAATCAATGAGAATGCTCAAGTTTAACTTTAATCAATTTTGAAAGTGACTTTAAGCTCAATATTCAAACTTTCGAAAAGAAATGTTATAATTCATGTTTTATTCAATAAGTTTTTGGATTAGTTCTTGAATCAATTCTAAATGTCAATTTTATTGATTCAAGTCAAAACAATGAATTAAAATGAATCTGGAACGATTTTAATGTCAATCAGAAAAGTTTCTGATTTTTGATACGTTCCGGAGCCGACTCCTGAGTTTCAGAGTCGACTCCGCTCAGTGTACAGAAATGTGCATCTGTGTCGAGTCGACCCATGAAATTGTCGAGTCGACCCCTGATTCTGTCGAGCCGACTCCTGGACTGTGCGAGTCGACTCCGCTCAGACACCAGAAGAGTGTTTTTCTGAGCACTTCTCGAGTCGACCCCAAGCCTTTCACGAGTCGACTCCCGACTTTCAGGAGTCGACACTTTATTTCGCGAGTCGACCCCTAACCTTTATAAACATTTCTATTTTTGGTAAGACGAGCTCGAGCCGACTCGGGAAAAGCATGAGTCGACTCCAGCAAATCTGGGCGCGATTTTTAACGATGACACATCAGCTCCAACGGTAAGATTTTTGAATAACGGCTATTTTTCCTTGTCTCTAACGGATATATTTTTGCAGAATCTATAAATAGAGGAGCTCTTTTCAAATCAAAAATCAGAGAAAATCAAAAAGAGAAAAGAATATCTTTCAAAAAGAGGGAAAAACAGAGCATATTGGAAAAATCTTCTAGCTCAAATAGAGTGATTCAAAAGGAGTGAAATCAAAGAGGAAGTTTCGTCTGCTCCTTCTCATCAATCCACAAGAGTCAAAAGAAAATCCAAAGCATTTCAAAGATCAAATCGAAGGATTTTCAAAAGGAGAAAAAGCTTCATCTCAACTCCAAAGTCTTCAACGGTCAAGAATCTTGCTGAGGCGTGATTCAACACTTCAAGAGGAGTTAAAGAGAAGAAGGAAGAAAGCCAAAGCCACTACCATCTGCAATACTATCAGGCTTTTCTAACTCTTTATTTTGTACTTCATTTGTATATTTGCTCAAGGGGAGCATTTCATTATCCAAACACTTTTATTCTAATTGTTTGCTGATTCAATCAGTGGATTGAATCAGTGGAGGTTGATATACCTCGTTGCAAGCCGGAGTGCTTGTGTTGGGTTAGTTGTGAGCCCGTGAAAAACAACGTGTAGGGTTTTGTGCTGGTAAGCCCGAGTTAAAACCAGCTGGGTTCGTTGTGCACCCGGGAAAACAACAAGTTTGAGTTGTGAGCTTGGAAAACAACTCGGCTGTAATCTAGAGAGATTATAGTGTGGACCCAAGTGAATCTTGGGAGTGGACGTAGGTGTTGGTTGCACCGAACCACTATAAAATTATCTTGTGTTTGCCGTGCTATATTTTCTCTCTCTATCTCTCTTTATTAATTGCTTGTGCATTGCTTTTAGTTAATTTCACTCACTTGCACATCTTGAGCAAATCTGTTTAAAACTTTAAAAAGTCTTAAATTTTTAAGAACCCAATTCACCCCCCCCCTCTTGGGTTGCCATCTGGGCCAACAATTGGTATCAGAGCAAGTGCTCATTTAGAATTTGATCTCACGATCAAGGGCTAAAGATCCATATGGCAACACAAATTGGTTCAAGTTTTGCTGAAGGTCATTCTACGAATCGACCTCCTTTATTTAATGGAACCAACTATTCATATTGGAAAGCTAGAATGAGAATATTCATTCAAGCTTCGGACTATGAATTGTGGGGAGTAATAATAAATGGACCTAGTACACCCACACACCTTATTGATGGCACTATTGTTCCTAAACCCGAAAGGGATTGGAATGATAATGATAGGAGAATGGCACAACTAAATGCTAAGGCCATTAATATTTTATATTGTTCCTTAGACTCAAATGAATTCAACCGAATCTCAACATGTAATTCCGCAAAAGAAATTTGGGATAGGTTGGAAATAACTCATGAAGGAACAAACCAAGTAAAAGAATCAAAGATAAATATTTTGGTTCATAAATATGAATTATTTACTATGGAACAAAATGAAACCATCACATGCATGTTCACTAGATTCACTGATATTGTGAATGGTTTAAAAAGTCTTGGAAAAGTTTATACTAACTCTGAGCTTGTTCGCAAAATCTTAGGTCACTTCCAAGGACTTGGGAAGCCAAGGTGACCGCCATACAAGAAGCCAAAGATCTGAACATCCTACCATTGGAAGAGCTTCTTGGTTCGCTGATGACTCATGAGCTTCAAGTTAAACAACATGTCAATGAGGATGAGTCAAGAAAGAAGAAGACCATCGCCCTCAAAGCTGCGGAAAAGGAAATAAGCAGCAGCGATGATGAAGAGGATGATGATGATGAGACAGCCCTCCTTGCAAGGAAATTCAAGAAATTTATGCAAAGAAGGAGGCCCTTCCACAAAAAGAGATTTGTTTCAAAAATGGAAGGAGAAAAAGAAAAGGATAAGAAAAAGGAAAAGGACAAAGAGAAAGAGCCCTTAGTATGCTATGAATGTAAAAAGCCAGGGCATTTTAGATATGACTGTCCTTTACTTAAGAAGGCCTACAAGAAAAAGAAAAAGGCCTACATGGCAACTTGGACTGATAGTGAAGAGTCTTCTTCCGAAGAAGAAGAACAAAAAGAAGTTGCTAATATCTGCTTCATGGCCAACGACGACGACAACGACAATGAGGTAAGTTCTGAAAACTCAAATGATGAATTTACATTTGATGAAATGTTTGAGGCTTTCAATGAACTTATGATTGATTTTAAATCCTTGAAAAAGAAGTATAAGTTTTTGAAAAATGACAATATTAGCTTAGCTAAAAGTAAAAATGAATTAGCTTTAGAAGTTAAGAACTTAACTAATGAAAAAGAAGAACTTAGCAAAGAAAGAGATAATCTTAATCAAGAAATAGATTTGTTGAAATCTGAAACTAAAAACTCAACAAAAGATTTAAAAGATCAATTAGAAACTTTAGCTTTAGAAAAGAACAGCAAGTTAAAGAAAATGACTCTCTTAAGAAAGATGTTAAAAAATATAAAGACATTGTTGAGAAATTCACCTTAAGTTCAACTAAACTTAACATGATCTTAGATAGTCAAAAAGCTGTTTTTGACAAAGCAGGTTTAGGATATAACACATTAAGGAAACAAAAATCTTTAAAGAATATTTTTGTAAAAGCCAACCAAAGTAATATAACTTGTTTCAAATGTAATGAAAAGGTCATAAATCATTTGAATGCAAAACGTTAAATAATAACAACAAGTTAAATGTTAAAGCAAAGAAAATATGGGTTCCGAAAGGAACAATTTTTGTTGCTGCTAACCATGAAGGACCCAAGAAAGCTTGGGTACCTAAACATAAAGTTTAAATTATGTTGCAGGAATGTCTTGTAGCCAAAAGATCAAAGAAAAAGTGGTACCTTGATAGTGGCTGCTCAAGACATATGACGGGTGACAAAGATGAATTCATCACCCTAGAAGAAAAGAAAGGTGGAGTTGTTACGTTTGGCGATAAC